>KE508006.1:18368-31586 GCA_000441515.1 Elaeis oleifera
CTTTAAATTTCAACTCTTGAAAATATGAATCAACATTCCCACTAACTCAAAGGATGTATCACAAACACAATGCACACAATGTGATAGAAGAATAACCCTTTATTCATTTATAGTCAAAATTATAATTTTGCCCTTAGATTTATATAGGAATGTATTAGCCGATCTGGCATCTAGGGCACACATCTAACAGTTAGATGGTGGTTTTGTGTAGTTAAGGCCATTTGGTTGATGGCTCCCAATGCTCATGGCAGTGGTTTCACAACTGCTCGCCTTCCACAAGATGCAGTGAGATAGGCACTACCCATTGTCGCAACATCCATCGAGTTTGGGTCTTGCATCCTAAAAATTCACATACTAAATAATTGATGTCTATTCTCTCTTTAATCCACCAAGTTTAAATTTAAATGGTTTGGAAACATTCTCCCTCTAATCTACTAAGCCTGTGTCTCTCAAACATTATTATTATTTTTCTTGAATGTGCATTCCATGTCCCTAGATTTCTAATATTCAGATAACAGTAAGAGATATATTCAAAAATTTACTCTTCAAAATGAAATTCACAATGTAAAGAGCTAAAATTAGGAGATTCTCTATAATACTAAGTCAAACAATATTAGCTATTCTAGCTCAACATATTTTCGCAAAGGTCACATAAGCCTAGAATGGGTGGTAGATTTGTGAACTTTGCATAGCTAATGTATCGCAGGTGCAACAAGCTTGTTTGAAGAAACTGAATGAGTAGCTCAAAGCACATTGGAGGATAGGAATGAAGTACTGCAGGCTTAGTTTGAGCCTATAGGATCCCTTCTCATGCTTGAATTGCCTAAGAGGGTCATCAGTGAAGAAGATATTGAGTTTGGCATGAAAAGTCTGGAGGAAGGGTCATGACGGCTGGATTCGTAGCATTTGCACTCTGCCCAGTAACTATCCCACAAAACATAAGAACATGTTTCGCCCAATACCACAAGTCCTATGTTAGTGCATTCCGCATTACAGCTATCTTAATGGTGACCTTTTTGAAGATATGTTGAGTGGCCCAAAGGCTTTTAGAATACAAAATTTGCAAATTGTAGAAAGCACTTTAGGGCCTCTAACAAGCATCAAGAGCTTGATATAGCAAAATTGACACCTATTTTCTAACAATGTGTTTTCAAAGAGTGCTAGTGAACCCACTTTATATGTTAAAAGTCATAGTAGTGATTTTTGGTTGTGTTTGTACATTGATGACATAATTTGCACCGGAAGTTCCCTTTAAATGGTGGAAACATTTAAAGAGTCCACCATGAAAACTTCTAAATGTTTGAGTTATTTTTTGACATGATTTTCTAGGCATTGAAGTTGTACAAGACTCCATGGAATTTTGTTGTCAAAGAAGTATGAAGCTGATTTGTTGAAGAAACATGAAATGATAAGTTGCAAGCTTGCCAAGACACCATTGAATGCAAATGAGTTGCTCGATGTGGTTGAAAAGGTTGATAAAAGTAATTCAGATTATACTTGCATCTTATACAAGATCTATAAATGCATAGTTCAAGCAAACATCATTTGAAGGCAGCTAAGAGAATTCTCAAATATAGTTGAGGTACTTCAAATTTCAGCATCAGGAATATTCTAGGCAAGCCTAATGTTATTTTATTGATAGTGACTAGGCTAATTGTGTGGATGATAGGAGAAGTACAACAAGTTATATTTTTAGCCTTGGTTCGGGAGCCATTTTCTAGAAATCAAAGAAGTAGCTAGTATACAACCTTGTCAAGTATAGAGTGATCACATTGTTGCTACAACAAGCAGTTCAGTTGAGGTGAATCTTGAAGATTTAAAGTTGAAGCAAGAAGAACCGACAATGATCTTTGTGACAACAAATCTACAATGGCAGCTTTTAAGAATCTAATCCAGCTAGGCAAGACCAAGCACATAGAGACATGACATCATTGTATTCGAGAGTTGGTTGCTAAAGGAATAGTGGATCTGCAATACTGTAATGCTTTCATAATGAGGTCCAGCCAACTAATATTCTTACAAAAGCTTTGGCGAAAAACAGATTTAAGAAGTTCTGGTCCATAACGGGAATTGAAGCCCTTATTGAATTAAGGAGGGATGTTAGAATATAATTCAAATGTGGGTTAGGAGGATATAGTTGTTGCTTTGCATGTTTTTGCTTGTTCCAATTGTCTGGCTTATTGTTATTTGGTTGGTGAATAAGCCTAGTAGGGTAAAGTAGTTAAGAGTCTTTAGAGTAATTCAGTACATGTCCTTGTTACATGGTACTATCTGTTAGCAAAGTTAGGAAGTGGGGTGCATGTGTGTAACAACCAAGTTGTAAAAGCCTATTTTAAGTCTTGTATAATAATGCAGCTTTTGTGTCACCGAAGAGTTTCAAATTAATAAAAGTATTTGAACTCTTTGAGTGCGTTCCATTTAGCAATCTTCCACCGCTTCTCTAACAGGATTGAAGCTTCAATCCTAGTAGGATAATTACCTTTGTGTATGTATCTATATTCACCTATATGCATTCATATATTTATACATGCATCAAATAGGGCCAATACTCTGACTATATATGGACTTGCAATCACGAAATAAGTGTTAAATGATAGTCATTGTTAAATGTTCGATATCCATGTGTAGCGTGATAAGTAGGATCTTGAAAACATTATAATGACTCTATATTATTTTATTATTGATTGAATGAAAGGAAATTGGTTTACACTGTAGATGCTAACATTTGTTGTGGCCTGCAATGCATGCCATGTAGGCCATAGAGTGGAGCAATGACCTATATGAGACATGCCATCCCGTGACAGGTGAGCTTGTATGACTCATGAGAATATTGGATCATGAAAGTTGTGTATCTTCACCATATGAATGTACTGGTAGGAAAACTACTTTAGATGTATGCAAATGCTATATTATTGGAGCATAGTGGAAGCCCGTAGTATCTCACTTTCCGAGTAATACTGATAACATTCCAAATGTAATGAAATGTTTCTTTCTTGGATGCTCAAACTCCAAAGCAGAAATGCTTGGAATCAGTTTAGTTTGTAGCTTCATTTCTATTTTATATCATAAATGAGAGAGGAAAATGTTAAATTGTTATCAAATTTACAAAATAGTTAAAATTTGCTAAACTTTTTGAGATATGAAATACATGTTGATGATGGTACTGGATTAGAGGTGAGAGTGGATTGGATAATATTCATATGGATCCATTTTGTATCTGAGTCATCCAAATATGGATAGAAATTTGAGTATACAACTAATATCTATATCTGTTAAGAAAAAATAGACATGGATATAGATAGACAATTATTCGATTTATATCCAAATATTCGATTCTATTTATAATCCTATTTAATTTATATAGCACTCATAAATTTTAAGAAAATAAATAACATATTAACATGCCATTAACTTGGTTTATCATCCTTTTAGTAATATCTTTGATTTTGTGGATATAAAGTTTAATCATCTGACTTACATTTGTATTTGTATCTATATTTTCAGTATCCGATTTGTATCTATATCTGTTTAAAATAATATAAATATAAATTTTATATTCGATTAATATCTATATTCGTATTTGTATTCATTAAATAAAATAAATATGGATATGGATATGCTAGTATCCGACCTGTTTTTAGCCTTATATTGGAGGCCCAAACCAAATAGCAAAAATGCTTGGAATTAGTGTATAGTTTCATTTCTATATTATATTACAAATCAGAGATGAATATGCAGAATAGCTATAAGACTTGCTAAGTAAAATTCTCTTAATCTTTTAGGATTTGAAAGATTTGATTGTGATAACCACATTTTAATTATATTTCTAAAACAATATGTTCTATTATTTATCTTTCTCTTTGCCAATCTAACTGAATTAGTATCTCTTCAATCCTAATAATTCACATACTCAATAATTGACGTGGACTCTCGCTTCAGTACTCCACCAAGTTTAAATTTTGGAAACGTTCACCCTCTAATCCACCAAGCCTGTCTCCGAAATATTATTATTATTAACTTCTTGATTGTGCATCTCATGTCTCTTGATTTCTAGTATTTATATAAAAGTAGAGATATATTCAGATTTACAAAATTTACACTCTTCAAAATGAAAATTCACAGCATAAAGAACTAAAACTAGGAGATTCTCTCAGATACCAAGTCAAACAATATTAGCTATAACAGATGACCGCTCAAGGATAACGAAAGGCTGTACCAAAAAAAGGGATACCGAAAGACCATTGCGGTGATGAGAGAATAAAACGGAAGGGTGCTTCTAAAATTGAAAATTCACATAAAGTAGAGATATATTCAGAATTACAAAATTTACACTCTTCAAAATGAAAATTCCCAGCATAAAGAACTAAAATTAGGAGATTCTCTCAAATACCAAGTCAAACAATATTAGCTATAACAGATGACCGCTCAAGGATAACGAAAGGCTGTACCAAAAAACGGATAACGAAAGACCATTGTGGGGATGAGAGAATAAAACGGAAGGGTGCTTCTAAAATTGAAAACACTGTACTAAAATTGTCACTATCCTTTTTAATGAGGTAAATTGGAACTTTTAGTTGTCTAAATTAGAATATAACAGTTCAGAATGTCCGATCATCACTAATTTTGGGATCAGTGGATTACATTATCCCTGAAATAATAAATATGCCACCTAAAACACCAACCGCATTCCCACCTCAAACTCCTCTATAAATACTCAGAAACTCTAGTTATTCCCTCAAAGAGGCCAAAAGCTCTTCCTCATCCTTCACCTCCTCCTGTCTTACTGTAAAATAGAATCTTTAAGATTTAATAAAAATGGCAGGAGGGGCAATTGTGAATGGTGGAAAGGAGAAGGAGTACCCGGGGAAGATGACACTCTTCGTCCTCCTTGCTAGCCTCGTAGCCTCTAGTGGTGGCCTCATCTTTGGCTATGATCTTGGAATTTCTGGTAATCATTCACGGCCATGAGAAACTTTTAACTCTACTAGTTAATCTTTATTTCAATTCAATGTTGAGGGTTCTATCTTATGGAATCTTGTAACAACTTACCATTTTGATTTTGGATGGAAAGGTGGAGTCACATCGATGGAATCATTCCTCGTTAAGTTCTTCCCCTCGGTATTACAGAAGGAGGAGGAGGATACGAGCACAAGCCAGTACTGCAAGTTCGATAGCCAACTCTTGACGGCCTTCACGTCTTCGCTCTATCTGGCAGCTTTGGTTGCATCCTTCTTTGCATCTACGGTTACAAGAGTGTTTGGAAGGAAATGGTCCATGTTTGGTGGTGGGATCACCTTCCTCGCAGGTTCTGCCATTAATGGTGCAGCTGAGAATGTCTTCATGCTCATCCTTGGTCGCATTCTTCTTGGCATTGGAGTAGGGTTCGCTAATCAGGTGACGACATAAACATGTCTTCCATGATGCCCATTTCATCCTTAAATATGTATATCTTATCCTACAAATTGTAATAATAAACTAGCGTGATCTTACTTACATATTTACTTATGGGGAACTTAACATCAGGTCCTTTAATCTTCGACGAGACTTTAACATGTGGTTCCTTGACCATTATCGTTATATATCCATGTGTACATAGTTATTTGTAACCGTACATGTGCTCGAGAATAAATGTGTACATCCACTAGAAATGTAGAATTAACAAAACTTTGAAACTTTAGGATGAATGTTGAAGTCTCAATCAAGACGAACTAAAAGTGATAGTTTGCTGATTATCAATTAATTATTATTTACTTATTTACTCATTGTTTTCTTATTTGCAGTCAGTACCACTCTACCTCTCTGAAATGGCACCAGCGAAGCTCCGTGGGATGCTTAACATTGGCTTTCAGCTTATGATCACTGTGGGCATCCTAGCTGCTACTCTCATCAATTATGCCACTGCTAAAATCAGTGGAGGATGGGGTTGGCGCGTCAGCCTTGCCCTTGCTGCTGTACCTGCTGCCATCATCACCGTTGGTTCATTGTTCCTTCCAGACACCCCCAACTCCCTCATCGAGCGCGGACATAATGACCGGGCAAAAGTCATGCTCCAAAAGATTCGTGGCACAGACGACATCCAAAGCGAGTACGATGATATCGTTGCTGCTAGTGAAGAGGCCAAAACCGTTCAGCACCCTTGGTCCAACATAATCAAGAAGAAGTACAGGCCCCAGCTCACCATGTCCATCTTGATCCCCTTCTTCCAGCAATTGACTGGTATCAATGTCATCATGTTCTATGCCCCTGTTCTCTTCAAAACCATAGGTTTTGGTGACGATGCCTCTCTTATGTCTGCCGTCATCACCGGTCTTGTTAATATGTTTGCAACCTTTGTTTCCATTGCTACCGTCGATAAGTTCGGCCGGCGGATACTCTTCTTGGAAGGTGGAACGCAAATGCTCATAAGCCAGGTATATACCAATGACTATATTATTGATTTTAACTTTGTTTATAAATGCTTTTAGATCAAATGATTAGTTATTCTTTTCATGGCGTAGATAATTGTGGGGACTTTGATTGGCATCAAGTTTGGGACCAGTGGAGAGGCAACACTATCAAAGGAATATGCGTTCCTTGTGGTGTTTTTCATCTGTGTCTTCGTAGCAGCCTTTGCATGGTCTTGGGGGCCACTGGGGTGGCTGGTCCCTAGTGAGATTTTCCCGCTGGAGATCCGTTCAGCAGGTCAGGCCATCAATGTTTCTGTCAACATGTTCTTCACCTTCGTCATTGGCCAATTCTTCCTTAGCATGCTTTGCCACATGAAGTTTGGTCTCTTCTACTTCTTTGCTGGATGGGAGCTGATTATGACTATCTTCATTGCTCTATTCCTTCCCGAGACCAAGAACGTGCCCATTGAAGAGATGGTCCTTGTATGGAAGAGGCATTGGTTCTGGGGCAAGTTTATTGTCGATGAGGATGTTAATGTCTGAAATGTGCTGAGCTTAAGTTCCTAGCTAGTGTGTGATACATGTGAGGTGTGCCACTTGTGAGAGTGAAGGATCAATTCAGAAATGAAAGTTGATTGCCAAGTCTGGTGTTTGTGCCCTAGTAATGTACTTTTCCACCAAGTTCCACAAGAAAATTGACAAATCTCAATATCACATGCCAAAAAAAATGTCTGTAATTTATGGATAAGTATGATCAGTTGCTCGCATCTAACTCTTTTACGCATCTTCTTAAAGGCATTTAAGTTTCAAGATCAATAGAAATGGGTAGTGCTTCTGCTTAATTTGTAGCATCTGCTCGCACTGAAAATGCTGGGAAAATTTCATGCAGAAGTCCAACAGCACCGTTCCCTTTAAATTATCTCTCCCCTTGAGGCAAACCTCTCACATATATCAATCACCAACGCACCAGAAGGAACTTTTCTCGAATCAGGATACTCCGGTCGTTGATGGGTTTTGAAAATGCTATAAGCCAGCAGTGCTAAAATGATTGGTGTTCAGAAAGAATTTGACAATCTGAAAATTATATGCTGCATCTAAAACTAATTAAACGCTTGATGACAATGGCCGGCTTGGGAATTGGAATGAGACTGCAGCCAGTAATCACCACCTAGCTGCTCCTTTATTTATTAAGCATGTGTCCTTCTTGTCACTTGTCTATTTTCTTAATCACTTCTATTTTATTGCTTCCATAGCAGCATATCCATCATATTAGCAAAAGCCTTCAGAAGTGCCTATTGGAAAAGGATGGCAGGATAAAAAATGCATGCAATAAGGACTAAATAAATTACTTTGCACATAACGTCACACGAAGGCACAAGATGCACGATTGAGCTGGTTGGGGCTCACTTTCCTTTCATAGCTGTTGTGGGTTTGAATCCCTGGAGCATTCTGCAGCCATTAAGGTATATAGGCTGAAATCTGTATGCGGGGTGAGCGTGTTCATAGAGTAACTGGTAGAACTAAAGACAAGCGAAGCATCAAACAAGAGGAACATGGAAAGATCATATTCTTAATTTTCATCTTCAAGAATAATTTAGAAGGTTCAACACTGTATTGGTTCCCTGCTGATTATGTATGATAAAATGCCACCACACAAAGGAGTGATAATCTAGGGTGACAAGATCGATGCCCCATGCATAAACTATAATGTTCTAGGTCTCTGCTTCCATGATGAACGTGCCTCACCACATAGATAACTCCATTCTTTGATGCAAAAAAAGAACAAAGGGAAGTTAATAGCCCATCCGTGTATCCTATACTTTAACAAATTGTGATAAGCCAACTCAAAAATTGGGCCTAGTCCATTTGACCTGCCTAAATTCTGAAACAAGCCCAACAAAAAAAAGGCCCACAAGAGAGCTGCATGGATTTTAAAGCATGGCCAAGAAAAAAAGAGAGAGAGAAAATAGGATGAAGAAGACTTATTAGTCTTCTTCCACCCGATTTGATCAGAGCAGTCCGGATTCAAGGGGGACTTCGATGCCTCCTTTGGCTCTATTTAAGAGCCCTTCCACCTTTCCCTCAGGATCCCATATCATAAATGCAAAATAGCATGGGCATCATGCTGGTGATGGTCAATTTTTTGCTCGACAATTTTTATCATTACTATGACCTGAGCAGCCTCGGAGATGAGATAGGGTCCTCTTAATTTCTTAAAGAATTATCAGCCACATTTTTTGTCCCTGGAAAACGACCTGCCAAAATTTTGGATGGGAATGAAAGCCCTATTTTTTTTATTTTTTTAATTTTTCGATGATGATAGTCATCGTCAATCACCCGTCTAGGGATTCCTAACTATGCTACCACTACCCGCCTCCCCTGGCGACAACTCCGCCAACCTTGAGCCCCATTGTTCGGTAAGGAAAGGGGAAGTGAGTCCTCTATTCCATCTAAGAAGAGAAGGAAAAAAACAAAGAAAGAAAAAAAAAAAAGAGAAATGAGAAAAAGGAGAAAGAGTTTCTCTCTCTTCTTTTTCTCTCTTCACTCACTTCTCCTACTTTCTATCTCTATAGATTTCTCTTTTGAAAGTTTCTTTCAATTTTCTTTCTCTAATTTTTCTCTCTGTAAGAGTTTCTTTCGTTAGATTGTTTCTCTCTCCTAAGATTTGCTAGATCTTTAAGAAGATTTTATCTCAATAAGTTTGATCGATCTTGGTAAAGAGGTCCTGACCCATAATCATTGGACAGCGTATCAGCACCCACCCTACTAAACTAGATATACTAGATTTGATCATCTATGATTTTTATTGAGTCATCTATATATTAGTTCAATCATAATTTGATTACATCACCTTGATTGGATCGATCAAGATGCCGGCAATATGCTTAATTAGCCTTATTCCATCTTGTTAATTTCTCTCTCCTCTGACATTCTCTTTACTTATTTTATGAACCTAGTAAAGGGTTCCCAACCCTGTCGCTTTGAATCTAAGTTGATCCAGTAGTCATATTTTTAACTATCTTCACCAGACAGTATATTCGCATCATCTGAATCTTTTTTGAGCATCATAATATCTGGCCTTGATTGGTCTATGTTGAATCCTTATATTTTGAGTGATCTTAATTGAATGAAATTATTTGATTGAATTGACCTCCGATTGTCAAATGATATATTGACCTCTATTTGGTTTTATCGTATACTGTTGATTTGATCATCCCCGATCTCTGTTGAACCACCTATATCCTAATCTAATCATGATCAGCTAAAATCATCTTGATTAGGTCGATCAGGATATTAAATGTTACCACTTTGCCAGTTCTATGAAGGTGTCGGAACTTAGGATTTTATTCTTAAATATTCATGATTAAATTTGATAAAATATTATATTTTCAATAATATGTTTTGAAGAGCCCTCTTATTATTGATTGAACCTGTCAGGTTATTATTCTACAAAGATAAGTAATGAACTAACTTTTGAAAATATTTTATCTAAATAATTTATTTGAAAGTAGATAATTAGCTTTGATTTATATATGGTTTATTAAATTATATTTCAATGAAGAGTGATTTACAAATGAGATTTTTGGCAAATTATGGTTATTAGTTTATTACAGGATATGTATATGTTGAATAAAATTATGATATATATGTTATTTTGTAAAAGTTTTTTGGTAAATGCATCGAATTTGAGTTCTCAGCTAAACTATATTTTGGACTCTACTAATGGGAGTTATGCATTGATTTCTAGAACTCTAGCAATGTGGATGATATATTGATTTTCTAGATCGTGGTAATGGGGATATTGTATTGGTTTTCTAGACCATACCAATGGACCTTATGCATTGGCACTCTGATTATGATTGAGCTCATTGTTCTTATTCTGGCTACACCACAAGCACTACAAGAAAATGATGTATTAGTGATGGTAAATAAACCGTCACTAATACTCCACTTTACCAACCGCAAATTATGATCAAAATTTTTTCCGTTAATAAAAAGTCGACAACTTATTAGCGACAGCTTAATTGGTTATTAACGATAGCAAAGCCATCTCTATTAATTAATTTTAAATAATTACTATTAGTGATGGCTTTAGCAACGAAATCTAATTGTTGCTAATAGTTTGCCTTAAAATACCCCGTGATCCCTAATCGCCCTGTTCTTCATCCACCGTTGCCCCTTAAACCACCGCCTCCATCCCTATTTTTTGCCCTCCGTACCGTCGGAGGCCACGTCACCGCATTCGAGACCCCTTGCTGCCGTCTCCTCCTCGAATCCAGCATGCCCCCATCGGATCGTTTGTCATCGATCCCGTGCTGGCCCTCCCATTCTTCCCACCTTCTACCTCTTCTACCACCTCCCCATTCTCCTCCGCCCCTCCCCTTGTCGGTCAGACCCCCTACTGCCTCCCCCTTCTTCTCCCAACCCTCCCCTCATCGGATCGGACTCGCAGCCCCACCTCCCTCCTTCGAAGTGCCTAACTACCAAAGAACCGCATCGTCAGACCCGCACCATCAGACCCACACCGCCGTCGCACTGTGAGTATTATTGACGGCGACAGCCGTCACTGTTGCCACATCTCATTTCAATCTTTTAAATTTTAAATATTTAAAATTAGATTTATCTGATTAATTTAAATTAATAATATTTAAATTTAAATATTATTAATATTTAAATTAATAATAATAATATTTAAATTAATAATATTATTAATTTAAATAAATATTACTAATAATATTTAAATTAATATTTATTAATTTAATAATAATATTAATAATAATATTAAATTAATATATTATTGATAATATTATCTAAATTAATATTATTGTCGGGTGGTGGAATCACTTCGAAAAGCTCTTTGGTGCAAGAGTAGCCCTATTGCCTTCGATGGTGGAGGTTTGAGATCGGACCATCATCAGACCGGCTCTGATTCGCTCATCTACTATAGTGACGATCAGAGCAGCTCGACGTTTGGATTCTAAGTCCTAGGCCCAATTCAAAGTTCGAAAATTTTTTTGGATTGGACTCAAGGACGGGTGTGGCTTGATCCAGTCCGACCTATTTCTAATACTATTTGTAATAGTGTTTGGTACTTTGGAACCTCTTGAATGGGATTTGCCTAGATGCCATGTTGGTGTGCTCACGTGGCCTAATCGTCTAGCATGCTCCATGTCCGCATATGCAGAACGTGCATCTTGACCGTCCTTGTTTGCAATGATGGTATGTACTTTAAAACCCACTAATTAAAATTTAAAATATTATATTGTATATAACTATAGACTCATCTTTTGATTAATATATATATTCGATGGCATCTATATATTTATATATTTTTATACAAATGAGAGAATTATGTGTATTGATCAATTGATTGTTCAGTATGGATAGTTTGAAAAATATAATTAATTCTGTTGGGTATAAAATACCCCCAGCCGAAGTTCGTAAGAGGTCGGCCCTCCCGGGACCTTCCGACTTTGTGCGGCTTCTTTTCCGGACTTCTCCGACAGCCGAGCTTCCACAATGTTCACCAAATTCCACCAACGGACGAACTCCCGCAACGCCTTCTACAAATATCGACCGAACTCCTCCGACGGACAAACTCCTACCGAACCCTCCGGACTTCTCCAATGACAAGCTCCTTCAGCTGTCTGTTAGACCGCTCCAAACGTTCTCTGGGCTCCACTGTCAGCCGACCTTTCACAGTGATTGACCGTTCTCCGAATCTCTTCCGGACTTCTACCAACCACGATCAACTCTAATCTGAATTTCCTCTGGACTTCGTCAACGATCGAACTTTCCCAACGGCAGATTTCTACAATGGCCGGACTCCCTCCAAGTTTCTACAACGGTCGACCGCCTTCTGAATTTCGCCCAGGCTCCTGCGAGAGCCGGGTTTCTGCCTCAAACTTTTACTGCAGGTGGGTTTCATCCGAACTTCTACAACGAACAGGCTCCACTAGTAGGATCTCTACTCCGAACTCCTACTACAAACGGTCTACTCCGAGCTCCTACTATAAGCGGTCTACTTCGAACTTCTACTACGAGCGGCCCGTGCCGGATCTCTACTGTAAGTGAATTCCATCTGAGCTTCTATTGTAAATGAATTTCTTTCGGACTTCTGCTACAGGCGAACTCCAGCCGAGCTTCTTCAATAAGCGATCCCCATCTGGACTTCTACAAGAATCGGACTCTACCTGAACCTCCGTAGTGGATAGGTCCCGAATGAACTTCTACAATAGACGGGCTCCAGCAGCTAGATCTCTATAATGGCCAACTACCTCCGGTGTCTGCCGTGCATCCCCAGCCATCAATCTCCAACAATGCCAACCGTACTTCCACAGGATCATCCAGACTCTTCCAGCAGATGGACCTCTCCAACGCCGTTCGAGCTTCTACAGAATCCTCATGAAGCTGAACTTCACCAACAGAAAGTCTCCGTCCGAGCTTCTACAGTAGATGACTTCCGCCTGCAGCATCGGCACCCAAGGCACCCGACAACAGTGGGTTCATCAGCAACCTCAGAAACATCTGGACTCCTCTTAGACAGAGGGCTACCCTGCTCCACCAGATGCCCCAATCGAGCTTCAGCCGACAGGTCCGAACTCTCTGGCAAGTTATGATAATGGCCACTACTCTGCTCCACTTTCTGTAACGGATCCCACGCGGCCCACCACTCTCCGGCAAGTCACGATAACGGATATCACTCCACTCTCCATAACAGACTCCACGTGGCTCTGAACGGCCCCTGACGCCACTACTCTCCGTAACAAACTCCTCAGCCCTGAACGGCCCACTATCAGGCGATTACAGACGTCGCTGTCAATCAGTTACG
>KE508006.1:34964-54694 GCA_000441515.1 Elaeis oleifera
ACCAGGTGGTTACAGACGTCGCTGTCAATCAGTTACGCTCTCCCGTTTATAAAAGAGACCCCCCAGATACGTTCTTCTATAAGCTAAAAATACTATCTCAAAACTCTGTAAAAATCCCATTCGAGTGCTCCATTTCTGTTGAAGCAGAGTACTGACTTGAGCGTCGGAGGGTCTTGCCGGAGCACTCCCAACTCCGGTTTAGACTTCCCTTGCAGGTCCCGGAGGCGGCCGTGATCCCCTCGACTCCAGCTTCTCCGACGTCAGCGGAATTTTGCACCAACATTAGCTAAGAACTTGCTGTAATTGAAATTATAAAGCATGATCCGAGCTATAACTTAAGCAAAACATGACCTGAGCCATAATCTGAGCTATAATTTAAGCTATAATCGGAGCTATATAACATATTGGAAGCATTCATCATCCATCATGTAGATTTTGAAAAGACTGAAATTCGAATCGCATCCGCATGGCAGATACTGTCACACATCCCTACACGTCCCTTCGAAAGCGGTGCACGGAGTGATTTGCCTACCGCTATCATTAACTACCTTATCGACGGCAGGAGCCATGTCCCATCAGTGATTGCCACACGTCAAGCATCCGTTCACGCCCCATCGATTCACGCCTCCAGTAATTAATGCTCTGAAAAGAGATATTATTTGGAGATTGTTTGAACTCTAGATCTATTTAAACCCCAGACAAGATAGACTTTTAAGGTTTTCGATTGTCCTTTTTCCTTTCACTGTGAGTTTTCCTCCGTCTTTCACTTCAGAATTTCCCTTTTCTTCATAGAGGAATGGCTTCTAAAGACTCCGATTTCACCCCGCTAGAGTTCCAATCTGAGCTGATGGAGAGAGATATGGTACTACTTCATGAGTAGTTTCAGATCCCTCCAATATTTCAACTGGAGATTCTGGGACCGAATGATCGGGTTTGCTAACCTCCCCAGGCCGGATGAGCCTCTATGAGGAGTGCTTCCGGGTTGGACTGAGGCTTCCTCTCCATCTTTTTTTATTGCTCTTTTTCAATATCTTGAGATGTCCCCATGCTCGGTAGTTTCGAATTGATGGCGACACATCTGCGGTTTCACTGTAGTGTGCGTACTGTCTGGGATTTATCCCAGCATTGCACTTTTTCATTCCTTTTTCAACCTCAAGAGGCATCCTGGAGCACGAGGGTGGTAGAATGTGTCACCTCAAAAAAGGAAGAAAGACATTCACCCGTTGATTCGGGATGCTCCTTCCACTGTCCATGGCTGGAAGGAGCGCTTCATGTTCGTCTCCAAGACATCCGACGAAGATTGGGGATTCATCGCCTAAGGCGAACCCCAAAAAGCTATGCTGAAGAAGCCTACATTAGATCAACACCTGAGGCTGGAGCTGGAGACCTTGCGCAACTTTAAGATCTCAGAGCTGAAGGAGCTTTTATCAAAACTGACCTTATTCAACATCGGCATCAGTCAAGCCGATCCTCAAGATGCATATGGATCTTCAGCTCCAGAGCCTTATGTTCCACAATTCGTGCTTTATATTAACCTGATTACCTTGGCTGCAGAGATGGAGTCGAGCCCGCCGAAGTTGGAAAGAAGATCCATCGAAAGAGGGCAGTTGAGCCTGCGGACAGTCAGAACACCCGCATTAGGATCAGGAGTCCCCCTGCGCTAACGGCTTCTGGGTAGGAACCCGAATCTCTCTGCACCGAGGATTTCAGAATTATGAGGGTTCAACCTGCCTCAACCTCTACTTCGGCTTCTGATGGAGATCAAGGAAGCTAGACAAATCAAGTCCCTGAAGACCCTGAAGAGGTAATTCTGAGCCTGCCCGCTCCTCAAGTGGTTGACTTCCCCCAGAAGAAGTGTCTGCTAAGGAAGCGGTGGTTTCTGGGACCGCACCAGCCGGTCTGAAGCTCGAGGCTTCAGCCTTGGAGGATTATAAGTTGGCGTATGAACTGTTCACTGGAATACTCCTTCCGACCGATGCAAATAAGCTGCTGCCGAGCTGCACAAGGAGGTGAAGAAAGCAGCTGTGGAGTCCTTCATCCGAATAAGCTGAAGCTTCTATAGTTTTGTTTATTTTAAACATACACATATCATGTTCGCTGATAAGAGGTATTTCTTGTTAGATCGCCCATTATCTGAATTGGTATATGAAGAGCTCCCGCGAGCTTTCGATTGAGGCAAGGAAGCACAAGGCCGATGCCGAAACACTCAAAATCATGAAGGACAAGGCTAAGAGGGAGGTTGGAGAGGCCTCCATAAGAGTCGACGCTGCCATGAGGGGGCTGAAGACGCCGAAGCAGCCCTGAGAAGAGCTATAGAAGAAAACTCTTGTCTGCTAGACATCCAGAAAGCACAGGTAGCGAGAATAAAGGAGTTCGAAAAGCTCTTGGAGAAGAATAAAACTGCAATCGAGGTAGCAGAGAAGAAGGCAGCAGAAGCTGCTTCAAAGGCTGTTACGAGCTTTCAGACGTCAGCGGAGTACCAGGACGAGAAAGTCGAATTTTCCACTAATGCCTATGATGCTGGGAAGCAGTAGGTCCGAGATAGGGTCACTGTCAAGTATCCAGAATTAAATCTAGATTTTTTGGATGAAGTTTGGGATCCCACTGCAGCTGATGCACCTGCGACAGGTATCTCAGCACCAGATATTGCCCCATAGGCTTTGGTTTTCTTTCTTCTGTGCTTGGACCTTTCGAGGTCATTGTAAAGAATTTTAATGGATGAATGAAATTTATTTTGCTTCATACCTTCTATCTTTTTTTATTTATGATTGCGTATTTTTATTCGCATGCCGATTCGAGGCAATTATTCACGCATGCCGATTTGAGGCAATTATTTGAGTGGCATCCTCGCTCTATTCCTTTTAATACAAGCGAATATGGGGAACAATGGCTGCTGACTCTTCCGATGAAATAACGCTGGAGAAAGAATGCAAGGCTGGTAAGAGTATGCCATGTAATCACGCCCTGATTCACGAAGCATCACTTGGATTTATTTCTGATAGTGGGAAGACATGCCATTTATTGCCCAATGGACAGCTGTATTCTTTCAAGCTGTTGATTGGCAGTTGATGTGGACACTAGCACCTTTAAATAGGGGCCAAAGGCCAGTTGAACCCCACCTTTCATCTTTCTTTCTTTGCAAAAATTTCTTCTCTCCTCTGTCGCTATGGTACCAACTTTGCCAGCGATCAAGGCCAAAGTGAAGGAGCGGAGGGCCTTCGCAAGAGCGGCCCAAAAAAGAGCTAAGCATACTGGTTCGTCCTCTCGCAGGGTGCCCTCCACCTCTCGGTCCCCACCATCTTCTGAGGGTGAACGTACCCTTCAGTTTGAGTAGATTCCTCCCGATGTCCGAGCGCACTGTATTTAGGAGTTTCGAGCCTCCACGGAGTTCGAGAGGGAGGCTATTGACATCGCTACCGCCGCCTTTATCCTCGATTTTGAGGATTGTAAGGCCCGCCTATTGCAGATAATGCCATACCTAAACCTCCATGGCCTCCAGCCAGGAACAGCGATGAGGAGGTGGGGACCTCCTCATCAGATGAGGACTGAGCCCCCTCATCTTCCTTCTGTTTTCCTTCTTTCTTTTTCAAAGCCGTTGTAAAAAAACCTTTGAAGAAAATGAATGAATGAAGTTTGCACCACTTCATGTTTTCTACGTTTTCATTTATGCTTTGCATATTTTGATTCAGCATACAGGGACAAGCTCCGATCTAAGGAACTGAGCATTATCCCAACCAGTAGGATATCTAATCTAATTCTGATCTTAAGAATTTAGATGAATCCATTACAGCTTGAGGGAGCGAAGTTTCGCTCGGGATTTAGTTCCGAACGTAAGAAGTAGAACTGTTTCGAACAAAAGAATTTCAATAAAAATAGTTCCGATCGAAAGAAATTTAGTTCTGAGCAAACGAGCCACAATAAGGTTGGTTCCGACCAAAGGAACCTCGACCAATACAGTTTCGATCAAGAACTTGGATCCCGAACAAGAGAACCTCAACGATAGTTAAGCCGATCAAAAGCCATGGAGCCAGGGCCGATCATAGGCTATTATCCAAGGGTGATGATGAGCGACATCTTTGCTCTACTCATTATACGAGCGACATCTTTGCTCTGCTCTTAATACGAGCGACATCTTTGCTCTGCTCTTAATACGAGCGACATCTTTGCTTGGCTCATCATACGAGCAGCATCTTTGCTCTGTCCGTTATGCGAGCGGCATCTCTACTCCACTTGTTTTCCGTTATAAGCCGGTCAAAGGCCGATTACATCAAAGCCAATCAAAGGCTTCCTCTAGGCCGGTCAAAAGCCGGTTATTGTAGGCTAAGGGTCTTTTGGTTAGCCTCATTTGTTAAGTACGATTCCAATCGAATGAATCCTTAAAAAGTTGATTCTGACCAGAGGAACTCTTGTAAAGCTTGTCAGGCAAAAGTTTTAGCTTTTCATATCACTTCTATGCGCAAGCAAGAGTTGATGAATATAAAAATCTATATATATATCACAATGTGATGTTACAACATCACTGATAATACATATGTAGGTTGGCCGAATTTCATGATCTAGAGAGTGGAGTCCCATCAAGTTGCTTTAGCCAATACGTCCCAGGGTGCACCACCTCGTCCACTTGATAAGGGCCTTCCCAATTAGGTGATGGTTTTTCCTGTTTAATGGGCTGTGAAACTTCAGCTTGTCGCAATACCAAGTCGCCAGCCCAAAACTCCTTGATTTTGACCCAAGCGTTGTAGTATCTAGCCACCCTCTGGCGATAAGCAGCCATTCTCACAACGGCACCCTCCCTGCTTTCTTCGATCAAGTCAAGGTTGGCTTAGAGCCACACCAGATTGGAGTCTTCGTTGTACTCCTCGACTCTGAGGGAAGGGAGTCCAAACTCCACAAGAATGACTGCTTCAATCCCAAATGCAAGATTAAAAGAAGTCTCGCCAGTTGGGATCCTCTGAGTGGTCTAGTAAGTCCACAGCACATAGTGAAGCTCGTCTACCCAAAACCCCCTGTCTGATCTAACCTGGCCTTTAAACCCTGTAGAAGAGTCTTGTTGGTCACCTCCACCTCTCTATTTGCCTGCAAGTGGCCCACCGAGGTGAAACGATGCTCTATTCCATATTCTTTGCAGAATTTGCAAAGTCGAGCATCATTGAATTATCTGTCGTTGTCTGCAATCAGCACTTTGAGAAGACCATAGCAGCAGATGATGGATTTCCAAATGAAATCTTTTACTCTTGCCTCGGTTATGCGGGCAAAAGGCTCGGCTTCGACTCATTTTATAAAATAATCGATGGCCATCAGGAAAACTTGCACTGACCTGTCACGTAAAGAAAAGGATCAAGAATATCCATTCTCCACTGAGCAAATGGCCATGGGACGTTGATGGAAATCAAAAGTGCCGCCGGCTGATGCTGAACGTGAAAATTTCTCTGGCACCGATCGCACTCCCTGACGAAGTTATCTGCATCTTATTGCATGGTAGGCCAATAATAGCCTTGTCGAAGGATCTTATAGGAGAGGGATTTGCCCCCCAAGTGGCTTTCGCAGATTCCTTCATGGACCTCCCGCAGCGTGTAATCAACCTCAGATGGGCATAAGCACTTCAATAGAGGTAGGAAGAATGACCGCTTATACAGTTTGTCGTCATATAGAACATAGCGAACGGCCTGCTTCCTTAGCTTCCGAGCTTCTTTACGATCATGTGGCAACTCACCCGACCCTAACTACTTCAGTAGGGGATCAATCCAACAGGGTTCTTCATCAACCTGTTGGACAGCGAGAGGCTCTTCGAAGCTCGAGGTCTTTAATACATCGAAGTAGGTCCCTTTTTTCAAGTTGGCAGGCAACAAGACTGCTAACTTTGATAATGCATCTGTCCTGACGTTTTCCACTCTAGGGATCTGTTGAATATCAAAACTCAAAAAGATTAAGGTTAAATCTTTTACCTTTTGAAGATATCTCTTCATATTTTTCTCTCGGGCCTCGTATCCTCCCTTGATCTGTCCAACAACTAATTGGGAGTCGCAAAAGACCTCCAGGTGTTGAGCTCCTACCTCTCACAACCCTAAGACCAGCAATTAGAGCTTCATATTCTGCCTCATTGTTAATAGCCGGGAACTTGAAGCACAGAGCATATCCTGCCACATCTCCTTCAGGACAGGTTAAGATGAGCTCGGCCCCTGCTCCTGGTGCATTTGATGAACCGTCGACATGCAGTGTCCATAGCTCCTCAGGGTCAGATCTTGCATCTGCCTCCTCACTTCTCAAGCTTTCCTTAGCTTTGGAGCTCTTGCCAGCTTTTAAGCCTTC
This sequence comes from Elaeis oleifera, assembly GCA_000441515.1. Classification (NCBI taxonomy): domain Eukaryota; kingdom Viridiplantae; phylum Streptophyta; class Magnoliopsida; order Arecales; family Arecaceae; genus Elaeis; species Elaeis oleifera. The sequence goes on from KE508006.1 coordinate 41,274, forward strand.
TCCATTCTGTGAGCTCTGTCCATTCGGAATGGTGCATTCCAGTATGAAGTCCGCCAATACTTGGGCTTTGATAGAAGGCCTCGGACGGTACTGCACATTCAACTCAGCAAGTTCAAGAGCCCATTTTGCAATCCGTCCTGAGGTCTCCGGACGGTGGAGAACGGTCTTAATCGGCTAATCAGTTAGCAGTACTATGGTGTGAGCTGGAAAATAGGGCCTAAATTTCTCATCATGACGATCAGTGCGAAAATCAATTTTTCCAGCTTTGAATATCTAATCTCGGCATCATGAAGGACTTTGTTGTAGTATATGGACTATTGAATCTATCATTCACGAACAAGGACTGAGCTAATCGCCATTGGAGAAACGACGAGATACAGTAGTAGCTCCTCACCAGATTAAGGCTTCGTGAGCAATGATAGAGAGTTGAGATATTGCTTCAACTCCTCAGACGTATTTTGGCATTCAACAGTCTATTGGAAGTCTTTGGCTGCTTGAAGATCTGAAAAAATGGGAGACACCTCTCGACCGATCTGAAAACAAATGGTTGAGCGAAATGATCCTGTCGGTGAGATGCTACACCTCTTCTACAGTTCTTAATGGACTCATCTCAAGGATTGCTCTGATCTTTTCGGGATTTGCCTCAATGTCTCTTCGCGAAATCATGAATCTGAAGAATTTACCGACGGTAACTCCAAAGGCACACTTCGCTGGATTCAACCTCATCTGAAATCGACGGAGGGTGTTGAAAGTCTCCTGGAGGTCAGCAATGCGATCCAGAACAGCTTGGCTCTTGACCAACATGTCATCTACATATGCCTCCATATTGCGGCCGAGTTGATCTTTAAAGATCTTGTCCACCAATCGCTGATAGGTAGCCCTACATTTTCAAGCCAAAGGACATCACCATGTAACAAAAAGCCCACGGTCAGTTATCAAGACTATTTTCTCCTCGTCTTCAGGCGCCATTCAGATCTGATTATAATCGAAGAAGGCATCCATGAAGCTGAGGAGCTCGTGCCCAGAAGTTGCATCTACCAGTTGATCGATCCGAGGCAACAGATAGCTGTCTTTGGGACAAATTTTATTTAGATTGATGAAGTCGATGCACATGCACCACTTTTCGTTTGCCTTCTTGACTAGGATAATACTCGCCAATCAGTCTGGATACATTACTTCTCTAATGAAACCAGTCTTGATCAACTTGTCCACCTCCTCAGCTATAGCCTTCTGACGGTCCAAGACGAAGCTTCGCTTCTTTTGCTTCACTAGACAGCGAGTTGGATCCACCTTCAAGTGGTGGAATACCACCTCTGGGTCTATGCCAGGCATGTCCGAGGCCGATCAGAAAAAAATCCGCATTGTCCTACAAAGAGCAATTAGTCGACCTTTTGTTACCTCATCTAGGTGTGAGCCGATCTTTACTGTCTGCTTGGGATTTCTTTCCTCAACAGGATCTCTAGGAGGTCTTCAGATGGCTGGGTGGGCTCTTCGGCCAGGTCATCTCTAGTATCCAACCCTATTGGAAGTACGGGTTGGACCTCTGCTTGGGATGGCTGGCCTTCTGCTTTGAGCTTAGCAGTAAAACACTATCGAGCCATGGCCTAATTGCCTCTAATTTGCCCCTCTCCCTTCTTGATTGGAAACTTCACCATCAAATGGTAGCTCGACACTACGGTCTTCAAAGTCTATATGTTCGGACGACTAAGGTTGCATTATAAGCTGAAGAAAGTTTAATTATCAGAAAATCGATTTGGATTGACGTTCGTTGTTGTAGAGTACCCACTGTGACGGGCAACCTAATCACTCCCTCTGAAATCACCGAGCCTTCAGAGAAATCCTAAATTGGGGTATCAAATCTACTTAGCTTATTTAGGATAAATTCCATTTGGAGAAGATAGAGTAATACAAAATGTCAATAAAGCTTCCATTATCAATAAATACACGATGTACATTAAAATCGATGATATTCACTGTTACAGCCACCGCATCATTGTATGGGGCTAGAACACCCTCTGCATCCTACTCGGTGAAGACAATAGCATCTTCGAGCCTATCCTCGAGCCTCGACCTCTTCACCTCCAGAAGCTCTATCGATCCAGACGACCCCCCAGTTATCACATGGATTTCTCCGTATATGGGTCGGTCTTCTACTGACGCCTGCCCCCCTGCTTCTTGTCTCTCATGCTACACCGGTGCTGGTTAGGCAGAGGCAAGGGGAATGGTTGTTAAGGCAAAGGAGGTGGCCACTGAGCTCTCGGAGGTCGACGTTGAGATGCTCCCTCCGGATAAAGTGATTCAATCTTCCTGCCTGATGAGCCTCTCAATCTCGTCTCGAAGCTGGATACAATCTTCAGTGTCGTGATGGTCACGATGGTAGAAGCAGTATTTATTCGGATTGCAGCGATACTCTGACTTCGTCTAGATCCTCAGAGGCTGAGGCTGTTCGGCTCGAACCTCCATCAGTACCTCCTTTCTGAAAATATTTAAAGGCATGTAGTTAGTATAACACCTTGAAGGTGAGGGTTGTCCATCCCTTCTCTGAGAACTCCAAGATCGACAATTCCAACCTCCATTTTTCTACCTCTAGAATGGGGACCGAGAGCGCTGGCGGATTCTCTCCTCCCGTCCTAAAGAGTGCTCCTTATTCTGACCTGCCACAACAGAATCGGCAAGGGTGTCTTCTGTGAAAACCTCCTCTATGTAGACGTACTTTTCTGCACAGACAAGCATATCTGAGAAGTCCCAGAGATAAGTCTTTATTAACGACTTTTTAAGATCGTTCTTTAGTAGCCCGCCCATCATTACGGCCATCGCGGTCGACTGATTCAGATCGTGGACTTCCAAGGTCGCCGCATTAAAATGATTAACGAAGGTGCGGATCGACTCACCCTCCTTCTGCTTGATGGTATGGAAGTAGTCAGACTGCTTCTACTGTTGTCGGCTACTGATAAAATGATCGATGAAGAACCCACACAGCTCTTCGAGAGAGTGAATGGAGGCTGGCTTCAAGCTCAAATACCACTGTCGAGTGACCCCCTTGAGAGCAGTGGGGAAGGCTCGACAGAGAATAGCATCTGTCACTTCTTGAAGAAGCATCACCGCCTTGAAGGTCTCTAAATGATCGACGGGCCGGCAGTCCCGACGTAGGTCTCAAATTGGGGCATCTTGAAGTGCCGAAAGAGTGGCTTCTGCATTATCCTCGATGCAAAGGGCAGCTCGTTATTGAACCCTTCGTAGGGCTACGCTGAGGAATTATTATTGAGAACATTATTGATCTTTTGTCAAGCGCCTAAAACCGCCTCTCTATGGCCAGATCCCGGATGGTGCAGGCCTCTGAGTGTTGAGGAGAACGGCGACCAAGGGTTGAATCATACCCCGATCGCGGACTGAAAGATCGCCGCCTTTCTGGTTCTCAGATCCTGAGGCGGCTTTGGTGGGTTTGCCTCCTCTCTAGACTCTGAGAAAGCACCCACAGTTGTTCTGGTTGTGGTGGTGGCTAGAAAACCGGATTTGGTAGGGGCGCCATCGCAGAAAGTGCAGGTGGTGCTGCCGAGAATACTGATTGCACCATTGGAGGGGATGCAGGAGCAGCCTAATCAGGCTACAGCACCATTGGTGGAGGTGCAAGAACAGTTTAGATAGCCTAAACGGCGACTGTCAGAGTCTAGACCTGTTGGAAGAGCAAGTTGAACTGGTCCATTGTAATCAGCACTGGCTGGGTCGACGGAAGAGTCTCCATCTTCAGTGGCCACACTTGGCTATCAGCCTGGCTCCCTGCCTGACAGGAGGCGGCGGCGTTAGAGAGACGAGATGAGACTCGCTTTGATGGCATAATATAAAGATTACGCCTTCCTCTATCTGTTGCTACTTGTTTCGACTGAGATCAGAAACGAGCAACTGGGCCTCACGTAGTGGTACTGGAGTGACCTACAAACAAATCCGGATCGAAGATTTTTGCTTCGATGAGGATCCTCCGACGCTCAAGTTGTGACCTACAAAACAAATCCGGATCGAAGATTTTTGCTTCGATGAGGACCCTCCGACGCTCAAGTCAGGAATCAGAGAACGATGGAAGCAGCAACTGATTCTCTGAGAGGGATTACTTACATGGGTCCTCGGGGCTTTAGCTATTTGTAGAGAATATGGTTGAGTAACCATGGAGATGTGCAGTTTCAAGGTTGTCGAATTGTTGGACGTGCTGTTAGTGGACGAGATATTCTAGCCCTTATCTGCTCCCGCAAGATATGGAGAGTTGGTTGTGATCGAACTTATCCACTCAGGATGGACAGCTGCTGCACGTGTCAAAGAACTAGCTAGCCGAGGCAATGGAGGAAACTCACGTGCTAGATGGGCCGCACAACTGACTGGATACAAATGGATCTGCTCCACATACCTCAGCTCGGTGTTTGGATCAGTAAGGTCGGCAACAACGACGATAGCTCAGTGATCGGAGGCACCAATGGTAGCACAACAGATCCGAGGTATTTATGGTACCACCGTAACACCTACTATTGATTTATTACAAGACAAAGGCACCATCACCCATGAGTGAAAAACTCCAATATCAACCTCCACTCTCCACAACCACAAAACAGGAATGCACTGTGAAAATAACAAAGATATATAATTTGTTATATAGTTTCAAAACTAATCTCAATCACCGTTGACTTTATCCATTTTACATGCAATAAGTTTCTCCATATTATATGCGAGACTGACGACCAATTAGAGTGAAATTGCTTACAATTATTCATTCTTGTTCATTAGAAGCAAAGAATTAGTAATGCATATCAAGAGAGGGACCAAAATGGAAATAAGATACTTCACTTAGAAGAAATAAAAATCCTGATCATAGAGTACAACTAACGATCCTAGCTCCATAAATGTCTCTCATTTACCAAAGGAATCAAAGTAAATTATCACAAAACAAATTTTTAAAAAAATCCCAGCCAAAGTTTAAATTTTGCATGAGAAAAGGACAAACTGAACCCAATGTAAGCAAGAAAGTTAATTTTCAGATCAAAAATCCATCAAATTTATGCTTACAAAAGCAACCCAACCCAGAAAATAGAAAGAAAAATGAAAGAAAATATGCATAGCAATAAGGTATCAAAGGATAGAAGAGCAAGAAAGAGGATCAGGGATGGGCACCTTCTCCTCTCTCTTACAGTCCCGAGAGTTCCAGCAAGGTTGATGAAATAAGGAATTCCCATGTCTGCTGCACCATGTCGGCCATCCATGGCTTTGACTTAAAGAGCCCTTTCATCTTGCTCTTCCTTACTGGTAGGAGGCTTCAGGAGGGGCCAGGCCTCCACATTGTGAAGCACCTCCACACCACAGCATTAGAGTTAGAGGTAGAGCTAGGATTAGTGTTCGTAGGGGCCATAAGAAGCGATTGGGGACCATTTAGGGGTAGAGGGGGAACATGTTCTACTTTTACAACCTTCTCCTACACCAAGTTTAGTAATCAATAAAATCCTAGTGCTACTTCTTATCTTTTCTCAAGAAAAAGGAGATAAAAAGGAAAGAAAGAAAGAAAATGAGCATATTGAGCCACTTCTAAAAAAAACTAACAAAACTTTATTTGGTTTAGTGGTTCATCAACTCTACGGATGCACTGCAAGACAGGCCCCATTGCTTCGACGTGCAACAACCTCCACAACGGAAAAACTGCTTTAATACCAGACTCCACACTCTGCAAGTACAAAATACTACAATCTGATCTTATTGAAAGTAATATAAAAACTAAACAAGTTGACAAGAGGAATAGCCGTGGAAATTCTCATAAATTCGTTAACCCTACTCTCCATCATCCCCAAATTCCGCCATTTTATGAACAGAACCAACAACCAGTTAGTGAGCTCTTGCTTAGAATCATTCACTTTTATTCATAAAACAAGAATTAGTTATTTCATACAAACAATAAAAGGGTGCATGTGGAAGTAAGCAGCTTTACTATAAGAAATAGCAAAATTATTATCAACAGTCCCCTCATTCAGGCACATTATGATATAGAGATCCTGATCACAGATTAAAACTTAGCGATTCCAACTCCATAAAATTATCCATTTTACCAAAGGAATGAACTAAAATTATAAGGAAATAAAATCCCACAGCAGAACAGCCAAGTTTCAAATTTCCAGCGCAAAAGGACAAAACAAACCCAGTATCAGCAGAAAAGCCACAAATTTCTATAAAACAATTAAAACCCAGAAATCAGACGAAAAACAAAATCCAAAATCCATGGATGGGATTAGAGGACAGAGGGGATCGGAGATAGGCACACCTTCTCCTCCCGCTTGGCCTCCCGGGAGTTCCAATTGAGGTCGACGTAGATGAGAAGGTCCCGCATCTGCCGCACGACATCGGCCGGCGTCCGCGGCTTCGACTTGAACAGCCCCTTCATCTTCCACTCCCCGCCGGCGAGAGGCTTCGGGAAGAAGAGCCGGGCCGCAGATCGCGAGGCAACCCGCTGACGCTATGACGAGGTTACGGTTTCCCACTGTGGCGGGATTCGCCAGAAGCCAGAGAGAGAAAGAGAGGCGCAGCCGGGTTCGACCGGCGGTTCTTTCTCGTTGATGAAGCCACGGGGAGAAATGTCCATCCAAAACGTACGTCTACTTCTTCGCGTTTCGTCCCCTTTCCCCTTTTTTTTTTTCCTTTTCTGCTTTCCTTCAGTTGAGCGGCCGAGATTTTAAGACCGCAACGGATGATGATGGAATTTAAAACAGGGGATTTATTTACCGGATAACAATAGGGTTTATAATCAAGTTAATTACGAGAAACATAACCGATTATAAATTAACATGGAGATAAACATAGTGGGAGTTGGCTTCAGTTGGCCTCCGTACAGTCTCTGTCCGTTTAGGTGGCGGCTGTCGTGATCTAATCCGCCAGTTTGTGGTGGTGCCCGCCGCGTGGAAAGAGGAGTCGGTGTGTCGGATTGGGTAGCCTGGGAACCATTCAATCCCAGGCATCTGTGTAAGCTTTTTAGGTTCCAAATGGACCAGAGGCGAGGGTAGATGCTTTTCTAGCCTCTTAATTCTAATCATGGGTTGGTTTCATGTTTTTAAGATTAGCTATTTCTAAAAGTGGTTACAACATGTTGTCCGATCTGCTCAATTGGAAATGATTTGGATTGTAAGGTGGATATAATGGTTTCCATTGGGTAGAATGTTCCGATTATGAGAATATATCGTGGGATCTATAGATATTTTGATATGTCTTATGCATGGAAATGTTATTATTGCTATTGTGGAGCGGTTGACTCAAACTAGTGAGCTGAAGAGCTAGATGAGGTGATCAAGAGACTTAGATAGCTAATCGAAGATCTCGAAGTAGTTGATGATGGCAGATCTTGGCTCCGATGCTTGGATTGGTCCTAAAACATCACAAGCAAAGAAATCTACTTATCAGAAGTTTTCTGATGGGGACCCTTCGATGCCTAAGCTAGATCACTTCAAAATAATAAAGGAGGTTCTGAGTGGAAAGCAAGGAGGGAGGGAGTTAAAGCCAGTCAGTATGTCTGTGAGGAATAGAAAAAGAGAGAGAGCGCTAGATTCTTAGCTATCCTTCACTCTGTACTCAATATGGATTTGACTTAGGCTCTAGACCTAAGTTCAGTCATACTTGGCGGACCCCAAGAGTAATTTATGCAGGCGAGGGGTGGTTTATATAGGCAAGGGTCGAAGCTCATCGCAGTCAGAAGTTTAGAACGTATGAGGGAGGCCATTGAAGATAACTGCTTGCATGTCCAGAAGATATGGTAAGATGATGTATCTCATGATTATGAAGGTCATTCCATCATTATGGACTAGCTATAATCGAGTGGTAGGAGATACGGAAATCTCCATTTGCCTTTCGGAGTGGCCACATGGCGAAAATTGATTAGCTGAAATGAGGACTTCGTGGCTGATTCGTGGCTGATTCGTGGCAAGTTCTAATTGGTCAGTTATGTCACGTTGACTGTGGTCAATTTTAAATTAAGTATATCACTTGCCTCCCACTTTTGAGATCGAGGCATCTTGATAGCTCTGAAAAAGGAAGCAGAAGAGTTGACCAAGATAACCAACTATGACATCATGTAGTGAGCCGTAGAGTAAAGCTGTGAAGCCGTGAACCAAACCAGAATCCAAATGCTAAGGCCGAGCTATGTAGTCGTACTACTTTAGCTACATTTTTAGACTGCAGCGGGAAGATTTTGGACATTGTATTAATTAGGGATGTGTTGGCATCTGCACTTCAAAACCAAATTGCTAGCCAACAGGTGTCTTTTGGTTAGGCTATGAATTTTGAGTAGCTACATCGATTTAAACCCTTAGGGCCCTATATAAGGCCTGGAGCAAGTGTTGTCTACCATTTTGGTTGTTTGTCCAACAAAGCTGGAGAAGAAGGAAAATTTGGGCTTTGTCATGGTTATTATTTGCCTCCATCAGGCTCTAGCATCCACCAAGTCCCTATCAAAGCCCCTAAGTGTTCTATAGGTCTTCAGTAGGTCTTCTATTCCCCTGCTTTCTCATTCCTTCTCTTTCCTTCCTTTTCCCCATTTCTTGATGGAGACTTTTGAGAATCAATCTGCAGATCGAGAAATAGTTGGTCAGGGATCTCCTAACCAAGTTTCCATGGGGTCTCGTAAGACTCCATCTGAGGCCGTTTTGGGCTTGAATGTTGTAAAAAGCATCTTACGCAAAGATGACCTTGGACAGATCTAAGTCGAGTTGATTATCACTTTCCTTGGTGATTTGACCATCTACTGGCTATGCTGGAATAAAGTTTGATCTAGATGAGCTCATTCTCAAGTTGTCTAAGTGTGCTTCTCACAAGAGGAAGAAATTTTGGCCATGGAGAGCCAGTTCTTTAGTAAAGAGAAAGGCGAAGGAAGATGAGTTGAGCTTAACTGATGAGACATGTTTGACCTAGGTAAAGATAAAAAAAGAACTTTTATCTCCAACCATTAGCATTGGCAACCCTCCCGAGAATTCCAGAGGTCACACTTATCAAGCTAACCCACAGACCCCATCGAGCTTGCAAAATCATTGGTTGTCAGTGATCAAATGGCTGCTACCCTAAAGTCAAATGCCATTCCTTGCGCTTTGACCTTGGTGCCAAGGTTCCAACTATGATAGTTCCACATTAGCCTTTAGGAGCTTCATCCTCTTGGTGTCCTTTGTCTCCACCTTGAGAATGTGAATCTAAACCTTTTATTCCAAGGTGGTCACTAGCGGATATGGATTCTATGATCAGCAATCCCAAGATTGCTAGCGAGGTGAATATATTAAGAGCATGAACATGGATGAGATATTCTTTAGTGCATACAACTTAGTGGTTGAAGTATGTTGCTGTTTGGTTGCTATTGATGATGCTCATCCATCTTTAACTGACTCAATCACTTTTATGCTGTAGACTTCTTATACAATCTACACTTTGGAGGCCATCATCGTAGGCTATCAAAATCAAGTGGAGATGGCAAAACACCAAACCTATGACTCCGAGCATGAGCTTCGGATTGTTGAGTATAGGAGAGCTTTGGCCAAACTGGGACATTTGATGCTTAGGAAGTTGAAGAGCTCGCCCAAGAGTAAATCTACACCACTCAAGAAGGGAAGGAAGAGCTTAAGAGAATCATCATTGAGATGAAGAAGATATTGGAGGAGGTTCCCAACGTGAAGTGAAGGAAGAGATAGCTCATCTCAAAGAGGCTCTTTGCACAGCAAAGAATGATGTTTCCACTATTAGGATGGAACTAGCCTAAGCTCAATGCCAAGCTTCATAGGTAGAGACCAGAGCTTTCTAGGGCAAAAGATAGAGCCACTTAAGCTAAGGAAAGGTTGCTCATATCATTACAGATTTTAAGAAGTCCAAAGAGTTCTATGGCACGATGCAAAATGTCAATGTGGGCTCCTTCAATAGAGGCTTCAAGCATGCAAGGAGAAGGTTGCTCGATTGTTCTTGAGATTGGCCTTAGAATAGTTTTCTTTTGTATTGTTTGATAGAAGTGATGAAAACGAAGAGCATGGACAAGCCAGTAGCTCATTTGTCACAAGCATACTTTTGTATCCCTTTCATGTGAGCATTTTGTAATCTTTCTTATAACTCTTTTTCTTCAATAAAATGAAATGACATACTCTCTTCTTCTTTAATGAAATGTCTTCTTTTTCTGAATGCTTTTAGTGCTAAGTAAACTACTCAAAGAAATCCAACTTATGTGGGAAGCTAGGAATTAGCTAAGTCCCTTAGATCATCCAAAATAAATTGGTGATGCATCTGGTGAGTAGGATGTAGGTCAGTGCTTGGTCCAACATAGGTTTGCTCGAATTAGTAGATGTCCTTGTTTTGAGATAAGTGCATAAGCAAACTAAGCCATGCTCTGATGTGTCTTGCTCCCTAGCCATAATGTGAAGAGAGTTGTGCATCCCGAACTATTTCTTAGTTATCGTTTTATCTTGAGAGTATAGGGACGATGTTAGGCTTACTTAGCATGTAATCCCAGGAGACAACTTCTAGGCTCGTCACTCATTGCAAACCTCTGCTCCAGACATTGTGTTGCTTTTATGGGGATAGATTCTCAAAGTGATGATCTTCTGAGAGAGAAGTCCATAAAAAATATCTTCTGATTAGGGATCTAGACCATCTAAAGCTCGAAGAACTTGCAAGGATAAGAGTTTTGATCTCAATAATTCGAGAATATTATAAATAGAGGAGGACATGGCCATCGGTAGGTTTGACCCTAGTAGATTAGCTGCTGGAGCGATCGGAAGTGTTGCAAGCTTCCCTTAAAGAAGTCATCGAGAAAGTGGGTGAAGTTGAGGGAGATTTGCCTCTCTCTAAAACTGGCTAATAATGGAGAAGGCAGCGACTGCTTGCCGAAAGATGGTAGATATGGAGGCAGAGCCCAAGATGGCAAAGTTCCATTTAGAAGAGACAGACTAGAGTGTTACCACCCTATGCTCATCAGCAAGCTACGGGGGCCGAGAAGATGGCCTCATGAGCAATAGGATGCAACTCCTTGATTGGGTTTGAGAGAGATCGCTAAGCCCTTAGAGGCAGTAGCTTGGTGGAGGTCTCTATCAGAAGCTCCTTCAGCCTTCCGAAAAGAGGTAGCATGAAGGCTGGACTGATGAACAATTAATCTAAGTTACTAGAGGGACTAAATATTATAATAATTGATGTTATTTATTAAATTTAATACTCTCTAGTCTATTTTGTAGGTGATTGGGAGTTTAGATTCATACGATTCAAATTGGATTTAAATCAGTCCAGATTTGAGTGAACCAGGCAACCAACTCCTATTTCAGTGTGAATGCAACTTAAAAATCAAGGGTCAAGAAGCAACCTCTCCAATCAAAGGGTCCAAATTAAAGATAAATAGAACTAAGTGTGAACACAACTTAAATATCAAGGGTTCAGATTAAAAGATCACTTTACATAAAGACTAAGTGTGAATATGACTTATTGATCAATAGAAGAGAAGCAAGAGGCTTGATCTAAGGGTCCTTATTCATGCTCGCATCTCTTTTCTTGAACCCTAACTTTCTCCATGCCCTCTTAACTCATGCATGCCTTCCCTTCTTTCTTACACGTTAAAAACCCTAGCCTATCTCATAGCACACCAAAGAAAAGGTGCCTCTATCCCTTCACGCTATCTCATGCACCCTACACCCCATCCTTCCTTCTTCCTCACGTCTCCAAATCCTAGCGCCCACTCTCCACTCTATAAATAGAACCCCAAGGCCTCCATCTTCTCCAATCAAGCCAACCCTACGTTCTCTTCAAGCTCCCTCTCTCTCCCTCTTCTTCTCTTTTCATAAGTCTAGGGAGGTACTAACTCTAGCAATCCATCATCTTCTTCCTTACCCATCACCATATTCCTCCATAGATCCCTTCTCCACATCCTAAGAAATCTGAAAGAGGTCCTAATTCTAGTGCCACTATCATTTCTATATTCCCATACCCTCTTCCATCTACCTTCTTTTTGAAGTTTCTAGACCAAGCCTTCCAGCCATCCTGTTGCTGTCTGCACGGAGGAAGATGAAGGATTCAAAGAGACATATTCACTATCGGACGCAGCGAGAAGATCAACTTGATTTCGTTGTTCTTGTATCAAATTTTATTTCTTTTTCATTGTTCTTCACATCTACCTTTCTATCTTGGAATTTCTAGACCAAGTCTTCTAGCCATCCTGTTGCTGTCTGCATGGAGGAAGATGAAGGATTCAAGGAGGCATATTCACTATCGGGCGCAGCAAGAAGATCAATTTGATTTCATTGTTCTTGTATCAAACTTTTATTCTTTTTCATTGTATACTTCTTTATTAATCAAAAAAATATTTTATTACAATCTCTTTATTTTTTTTAATTTCTTATAATTTATTATTCTTTCTTTTATATTTTAAAATAATCGACCTAAGATCTCTGTGGATACTTTTCCGACTCATCTTATTTACATAGTAGTGAGTAGGCTTAATTTTGACGTGTTATAATATGCATCAAATTTTGGCACTGTTGTCAGAGATCTTGACGCAATTATTTTTAAAAAAAAATCAAAAAAAATTTGTAAAATATAAAAAAAAAATTTATATTTACTACTTTTTAGGTCTTTATTTCTTACTTTAGATTGCTTTATTACCATTCAAATAATATAATTTCTACCGTTTATATAGATTTGACTTCCTACATATTTTAGATGTGTCTTTTAAAATAATTTACTTCCTTTTTAATAGATTCCCTTGATAGAAAAATATATAGTTGCTACATTTGCTTTCTACTTTTTATTTGCATTCTAACTTGTCTAGTTTACTTAGTCAAACTTATTTTCTTGCAAAATCAATCAAATCCGCATATTGACACCTCATAAGTTATTTAAAAATTAGATACCTAATCACAAAACCTAAAAGAGAAATAAATTAATTTAATCTTGATTAATCACTAAATTTGGACACCTTTTCTTCTTTTTAACGCATAATTCCATAAAATATCATAAGGACAAAATTCTAATCAACATAAAGTAGGGATTTCATCACCCTTTTTTGGTCCACAAATTACCATCTTGCAATTGCATTGATCTAAACCTCTAATTTAAAGTCAATTAGACATTGACCCCTAAGGACTCTCGAGCTCAATCGGACAAGAAATCTTAAAAATTGGATTAGATTCAGATTAGTCAGTTTGATTGATGTCTAGAAAAGTGGTTCAAAAATTATATCCTGAAGGAAGATGGTTCATTAATTGATTTTATTCGCTTACTTGGCCAACTTAGTTGGTATCTAAGAAAAGCAACGGAGGGACCCCCACCAACCTTGCACTTATCTAACCAATTGAGCGGTTAGTGTACTACTTGGAGTGTTCGAAGGTGATCTTGGTGTTGGGAATAGTGTCCCAAAGTCAATCGTCAGCCTGTTGACGGTTGTGTTCATTTTTGAA
>KE508010.1:30669-41856 GCA_000441515.1 Elaeis oleifera
GACTCCCGTAGGAGTCAGGGTAGAGTGTACCTGCAGCAGGAGTTCGGAGAAGATGTCCGGCTCCCGTAGGAGTCCGGATCTCTCTGCAATAGAGACTTGGGTAGTGGTCCGGCTCCCGTAGGAGTCCGGGTGAATTTGTTCGCTCCCGTAGGAGCTCGGCTGGGACGGACCGGCTCCCGTAGGAGTCCGGAGGAAGTCCGGTAATAGTAGAGACCTGCTGTTGGCGAAGTTCGGCCGTCGACAAAACTTGAGGAGAACTCAGCCTGGTGCCGATCACTGTAGAAGATCGGTCAGTAGCGGAGCCCGGTGGGCACTGTAGAAGGTCGGCCGACAACGGAGTCCAGAGGGCATTTGGAGCAATCTGACAGGCGCTTGAAGAACCCGCCCTGGTGAGGCCCGGATGGGCGCCACCTGTCAAGAACTTCGGCCGCGGGTATTTTATACCCAACAACTAGCAATGAATCCAAAAAAGAGTTTCATTCTTATTGAAGAATTTGAGATATCCATTGCTCCCTCTTTATCTTATAATTTATGCAGTTATGCAGTTTCAAGATTTAAAAATTTAAAAATGTTCAACCCTCTATTTTCTTGTAATTTGAGCTAGTCTTCTCTTTTCTTTTCTCTACCATCTTTCTCCCCCTTTTCTTGTAATTTTAGCTACTTTTATCTTTTCTTTTTCTTTACATCTCTCTCCCATTTTGTCATTATCAAAAAGAGTAAAAGATCAAATTTGCATGAAGAAGAACATAAGCATAAGAAATCAATAAAGCAAAATGAGAACACAACATCCAATGATCAAAAGCTCATTCATTAATAAAAGTTCATATTTCACAAAACCAACATTCATTTATAAAAGATAAATGGAAGTATAATATAGAGATCTATGGTCAATACAAGATAATAAAATAGGATTGCTAGGGATAGCTAAAGCTATAGGGAAAAGATACTAGCATGCTAAAGAAGTGGGTGGCTCCTAAGAGGAATCAGAAGGGCTATCTACAAACTTAATAGAAGGGCTCCTAGATCTATGATGCCAAGCTGAGTGTCTAATAGAAGTAGGAGGTATAGTTTGAATAGGTGGAATAATTAGTATGGTTTGCTCCTGACTCTGTTAGATAGCTCTGACCTCTATCTTGATGTCTACAACTTTTTGTATCAAGTGAGATATCCAGAGATGAACATTAGAGATCTCATATCATAGCTCAGTGATCATCCTATGCAATGTAGACATGTGCAGCTCAAGTCTACTAGTAGGGGTGCATCAACTCCTACTACTATAGGGTATGCCTGAGGTGTTGAACGGCTACTCTGCCCCTGTCCAAAAACTCTAATAGTTAGAAGTCTTGCAATCACTTGCTCAACCACAATCCTCAATTGGTCTGGGTCTAGTCTAATGGTGTTATTGTAAAGTGTGTGAGTAGAAGATCCTAGCTGTTGCTTTAGCTCCATGTCTATATCCCTAGCTATCTCAATGGATCGCATAAGTATAGCAAGCTTTGAAGGACTAGGCTTATCATCATCTCTGACTCTATCCCTCTTCTCTTGGGTTGTAGCTCTCCTCCACGTTCAATGACCCATGCTGTGAAGGGATCAATCATTGTAGATATCAGTGTGAAGCAGGGTCTTCAAAGCATCTCTCTGTAAATCCACTCCCTACTCTTTAAATACAAGGATAAAACCATATCATAAGATAGAGATGCCTTAGATCGGTTGGCCGCCACATGCATCTATTGCAACATCAATGTTGGAAGGTTGAGCAGGTACTCTCAAATAATATGAAACATGTTACAGAAATCGGATAGTGTAAGGACACCTGAGATTAATCAGCAAATCAAGAAACCTGAAGATCAATGATGCCCTAGGGCGTGCAAGAGAGGGAGAAAGTGAAGGATCGGGTTGGTGCACCGGATCGGTTCAGATCAGATGCAGCAAAATTAAAAAATTTTCACCCATCCGGCATGCCTTGCATAGATCTAAATCAGATTTATTAAGTATATTTTATATCAGCATATAAAATAAAAATCAACATACAAAATAGAGAGGGGTGATCTCATCACCTTGTGCGGGTAGATGAACACCGCAATCTGTATATCGTGGATCTGTAGGAGGTTCACTTATGGTGCCGTGCACGTGTCCGGTCTCTATAGATATCCACCGAGATCAACCTTGGATCTTTCTTCTACTGAGCCCTTTTAGATCTTGGATCAACGCTTGATCCTTTTCCTTACGATTTTAATGCTTGAGTTCACACTTTTTCTTCTTGGCACAAGGAGATTTGCCTAACTACTTTAGGCTAGTGGAGATGCAGATGCCCAACCTTTGGGCATGCAAGAGAGATGGGAGAAGGAAAGGGGTGTGGACACAGGGAGATGCAACTAGAAAATCAGATTTTCAATCATCTTCATGAACCCAAATAAGGCTCTTAAATAGAGCCCATTTTTTGAATTCAAATCAAAGTCAAAACTGAAATCCAATCGGGTTTATCGACAAGTTTTGTCATATAAAATTAATGCCTTATAACCTGATTTTCTTCCAAAGAAAATCAAACCCATATGGAATCCAATCTCCCAAACAAGAAACCAGAATGGGTGCCAAAGGTCTTGTTCTCATCCATGCAAGAGAGAGAGGGGGCGTGTGCCCACCCTCCCTCCTCCTCATGCTGAATTTATAGAGGGGCATGTGCTCCTCCCAATCTCCACATGCATTCCATATGGCTTGCGCCCATGGAACCTACCAGAAAAAGAGGGGATGTGTGCCTCTCTGGATCTTATCCAGAGGTGGTGTGCACCCCACAAGTTTCTTCCAAAAGTTCAGTGCCAAGTCAAAGGGAAAAGAAGAAGGCTTAAGGCTTGTGCCTCCAAATAGGTTGGATCCAATCCTCTTGGGTGCCCAATATGGTGCCCCATAAATGCAAGAAGATTAGGTTAGGATAAAGGCTATTGACTTGATTTAAATCTTATTTAATAAGAAATCAAGTCTCAAGAAGAATTTGGATTTAACCATGTACCAGCATGGTGCACCTAAACCCAATAGGATTTCATCAAATTCTAATCCAATTATAACTTCACAAGCCCAATTGGATCAATCTAAGATTAAATCTCTTATTGTGTGACCCTATAGGTTCAATTCTGTCTGGCAGTGAGATATACCATGATCTCCATCATAGTATCATTGAAATTTTTTTCAATAGGTTAGAATAATTCTAACTCACGTCTATCAAGAATTATCGATCCATCATGATCCTAGTAAGCTCTCACAATCTATCGGTGACATCTAGCAATATATAGTGGCAAGCTAGCAGAATTGAAGAGATGAATTTTTAGATACAGTTATCGTGTGATCCGATTCTTCTATTCTGAGTCCCAATAGGATCGAGATCAAGGTTAACTTGTCAAATATTATCACTATCATATAATACAATCATTCGATTCGAGTCCGATGTGAAACCCAATAGAACATCTTTCTATCTTTCACAGTGCCATGGCCATGGGCTTATGGACTCAATCTCATGATCTTTATAGGACTACTCCTCCTCTATCGAGGTCGATAGATCTTATCTTGGTGCAACCTAATTCTACAATGAACATACTGCAGCTAACATACACCTCAAGACTCCGTATAGCTAGAAAATCAAGTTATGGTGTAGTCAAACTATAGCACCCTCAAGGTGAATGGCCGATGTACCTTAGGTCAGAGAACTAAACACACAACTGTAGCTATGAACATGTTACTGACGAGAAGACAGATATTCTTGTGACTGTTCGATAATGGTCACACTCAGTATCTTCGTTCTTAACAAGCATCTGTACTTTTACTTCAATGTCTCCACACCGTAGCTTTAAGACTCATCTATCTGAAAGAAGTGATCAGATACCAATTAATAAATACTTAATTTAAATCGCTAGAGATATTAAATATTATAATAATTTATATTATTTATTAAAATTTGATGCTCTCTAGTCTATTTTGTAGGTAATTGAGAGTTTGGGTTCATATGACTCAAATTAGACTCAAATTGGATCAGACTTGAGTGAACCAGGCAATCAGCTCCTATTCCAGTGTGAACATGACTTAAAGATCAATGGAGGAGAATCAATATGAAGATCCAAGGGTCCTTATTCACGCTCTCACCTCTCTGTTCATGAAATCCTAGCCTCCCACTCTATAAATAGAACCCCAAGGCCTCCATCTTCTTCAATCAAGCCAATCCTAAGTTCTCTTCAAGCTTCTTCTTTCTCTCTCTCTCTTCTTCTTCTTCATAAGTTTAGGAGAGGTAGTAACCCTAGCACGACACCATATTCCTCCACAGATCTCTTTTCCACATCCCATCAAATCTAGGAGAGGTCCTAATCCTAGTGCCGCTATCCTTTCTCTTCTACATACCCACTTCCATCAATCTTTCTTCCTTGGAGTTCCTAGACCAAGCCATCCAGCCATCCTGCGGCTGTCCACACAAAGGAAGACGAAGGATTCAAGGAGACACATCCACCATCGGATGCCGCAAGAAGATCAACTTGTTTTAGTTATCTTGTATCGTAATTTTATTCTTTCTTTATGTACACTTCTTTATTTGATTAATGAAAATAATTTATTATAATTTCATACTTTTTCTTAATTTTTATAATTTTTTATTATTTTTTTAATATTTTTGAAATAATCAACTAAGATCTCTACGGATATGATTCTAACTCACCCTATCTACATAGTAGTGAGTAGGGTTAATTTTGGTGTGCTACGACACGCATTAAATTTTAGCACCGTTGTCAGAGATCTTGGCACGATTATTTAAAAAAAATCAAAAAAATTATAAATAATAAAAAAATATTTACTATTTTTTAGATTTTTATTTCTTACTTTAGATTGCTTGACTACCTTATATGCTTTACTGCTTTATATTTCTAGTTGATTATTTTCTTCTCTTATACTCTTGCTTTTTGTACTTTACTTTATTGATTAGTAGTTTGCCTTTTATTGTTAGTTAATTTATTTTAATTACTTAATTATCTTTTATTTATTCTTTTTGAAAAATTTTTGCCTCATATTGCTTTTCGTATATGATAGATTTACTATTTTATATCTAAATTTCTTTATTTGCATGCACAGAAAAATTTTCTACTTTCTATAGCCTAGTGATCTATTGCTTTCTATAGGTTAGAATAATTTATTATCCTAAAAATAGATTTGATTTGTTACTTTATTTGTAGGCTACCTACTTATCTTTTAATCTTAGTATTATTTATTTTCTATTTAATTAGATTTACTAGATCTTCTCATACCTAATTAATCTAATTTAAAACTTTCTTTATTCCTTCTTACTTAAAGATAACATAATATAAAAAGAATACAAAGACACCACATAACACTTGACTAATATAAATAAACCAATTAAATCTTAAAAGCTACTTAACATGTTTGGATATTTTTTTTTGCATTGCATATTTCCATAAAAAATCTTAAAGGCAAAATCCTAATCAGCATAAAGTGAAGATTTCATCACCCTTCCTTAACCCACAAACCATCATCTTGTAATTGCATTGACCTAAACCTCTAATTTAAAATTGATTAGACGTTGACCCCTAAGGATCCTCGAGCTCAGTAGGACAAGGAACCCTAAAAGTTAGATCGGGTTTAGTTTAGTCAGTTTAACTGATGTCTAGAAAAGTGGTTCAGAGATTACGTCTCGAAAGAAGGTGGTTTATTAATTGATTCCATTCGCTTACCTAGCCAACGCAGTTGGTGTCTAAGGAAAGCAACAAGAGGACCCCCACCAACCTTACACTTACTTGGCCAGTTGAGCGACTAGTCTGCTACTTGGAGTGCTTGAAGGTGACCTTGACAGTTAAGAGCTGTCTAGATCTAGGATAACCCATAGATAGGATTGATTGAACCATTTGATTGTTAACTAAAACATCAAATCTAATTAATTCTTCTCTATCTTCTTAGTATTAGAACTCCTTAGGTTCTCTTCTTTAGAACTCTTTTTTCTCCTTTTCTCCTCTTCTCTTTCTAAAAAAAAAAATTGAAATTAAAACTCAATGAGATCTTTTGGGTGCATGCTAGGACATCGATCATTACAATCTGATTTACACCCATTAGACTTAGAGCTAGAAAGAACGATTCGAATAAATCAAGTCAAAACTATGGATCCAAAATAACAGACTAACCCACCATGATAATTGAGAAAGTATTTTACTCCCTCATCTTACATCTACTCATCATGTATCCAGCCTCCTGTGGAAGCGGCACAATATGAAATCAAGTCTAGCATTATTCAAATGCTACCATCATTCTATGGACTGATGAATGAGGATCCGTATAAATACTTGGATGAATTTCTTAAGATATGCTCCATAATAAAAATTTAAAACTTCTCTGATGATGCTCTCAGGTTGAAACTGTTCTCTTTTTTACTTAAGAATAAAGCCAAGCATTGGTTAAACTCCCTAGATTCCATAATCATTTCAACTTGGGACTATCTTCAGAGAGAATTCCTCAAGAAATACTTCTCAATTAGAAAATAAATTAAATTAGAAAAGCCATCACTAATTTTTTCCAATTGGATGGTGAACTTTTTCATGAGACATGAGAAAGGTTAAGGGACCTTATTCATAAATATCCCCACCGTGCTGTCCCCAAATGGCAACTTGTTCAGTGTTTCTACGATGGTCTATCGGAGAAATACCGACAAATGATCGATGCATCGTGTGGTGGGACATTCATACTAAAGAGTGAGGATGAGGCTTGGCAGCTCTTTGAAACACTTATTGAGAACTCCCTGCATCACATGTCTACCACCTCTAGAGAACAACCCATGTCTCAACAAAAAAGAGGTAGAATCTATCAGATTGGAAATGTTATGGATATCAACAGTAAGGTAGATGAGTTGTCTCAAAAATTAGACTGTTTTCTGAATACTACATACTCTCCGATTCTACCTAACCTAGTCTAAGATGTTTGTGCATTATGTGCAAGCCCGACCCATTTTGTTAGTGAATGCCCAACTGCACCTCAATTTTCTGAGTTTGTACATGAGCAGGTCCAGTAAGCTCAAACCCAACAAGCTCGTAGATCAGAAAATGATCCATACTCAAACACATATAACCCCGACTAGAGAAACCACCCAAATTTTTTTTGGAGACCACATCCAGTGGTTGGTCCTACTGTACCTAGACCTAACTATCAGGACCCAACATATAGGCATGGACTGTACTACCAGTTTCAAAATGCTCCTCAACCATCTACCACTGGTCACAATTCAGCTTTTAAGGAGAAGATTTTAAAAGTGCTAGAACAATTAGAAGTCAACACCCAGACCTTTAACTCCCACATGCAATCCATTGCTAAGCTAGAGACGCAAATAGGTCAACTAGCAACCGCATTCAGTAGAAGGGAAGGAGAAAAATTACCAAGCTAACTTGAGAGCAATCGGAGAGGGCATTTCATGGTTGAGAGCTCCAATACTCCAGATACCTTTTCTGAACACGCCAAATCAATCATGACTCTTAAAAGTGGGAAGGTCATTGAACATACGAGTAAAACCAATGAGACCAACCCTAGACCTTAGACAAAGCCCGAATCACCTAAGAGCAAGGAGAACACAAAAGTAGATAATGGACCAACTACACCGGAATCACCTTACTTGCCTAAAACCCCATTTTCGAGTGCCCTAAAAGCCCCTACTCCTGTGGATAAGAAGGAAGGAAGACTTGATGAGATGTTGGAATTATTTAAGCAAGTCTAAATTAATTTCCCTTCTAGACGCAATCAAACAAGTCCCAGCTTATGCAAAATTTTTGAAAGAATTGTGCACCCAGAAATGTAAACCACGATCACAACTTTCGAAGAAAGTATGTCTAACCGAACAAGCTAGCTCTGTCTTCCAGCACGCTACCCCTTCAAAGCTTAATGATCCAGGTACCCTACCATTTCTTGCATTATAGGAGACTTTCACATCGAACAAGCTCTCTTAGACCTAGAGGCCAGTGTGAACCTTTTATCTAGCTCGATATATGAACTTTTTAGATTCAGAGAACTGAAACCCACATCGATCACTCTACAGTTAGCTGATAGATCAATTAAGACACTATGTGGGATGATCAAGGATGTTTTGATCAAGGTAGATGAGTTCTATTTTCAGTTGATTTTTTAGTCCTTGACAAGAAATTGAGTGGCAATCCAAGATAAATTCTCATTATCTTAGGCAGACACTTCCTAGCTATGGTAAACGCGTGCATCAATTGTAGGATAGGAGTCATGGACGTATCATTTAGGAATAAGAAACTGAGACTGAATGTGTTCAGTGTATCCCAGGGACCATCAACAGATAGTTGCTTCGAGATAGATACATTTGAGGACATTATAGAGGAAGCAACATCAATAATTTTTGCACATAATTTTCGAGACACCCATTTGGCGTACTTTAGAGTGGATGACTGTGATATGGAGGGAGGTAGCGAAAAAGTAATATTTAGTTGATACATCAAATGATGAAACTACTCCTTCTTAGACAATCAAGTACGAACCATTGCCTGCATTAGCCAATACACCCACAGCTCTGTCATTAGAATCACCACCTATACTAGAATTAAAGCCACTTCCAGCCGTACTCAAATATGCATTTCTAGGACCTAATCACACCCTCCCAGTGATCATTGCATCAGACTTGACCTTAGATCAGGAAGCACAATTGGTTGATGTTCTGAAGAAAACAAGAGATTATCGGCTGGTCTATTGCCGATCTAAAAGAATTGACCCTCCATCTGTATGCACCACATTCATTGTGAGGCAGATGCCAAACCCCATCGAGACATGCAGAGGAGACTGAACCCAAACAAGCGGAAAGTAGTGAAGAAAGAGATGGTAAAATGGTTAGATGCTGGAATCATCTAGCCCATATCCGACAGTAAATGGGTTAGCCCTACCTAAGTAGTACCTAAAAAATCAGGTATTACTATGGTGGAGAATGAAGAAGGTGAATTGTTTTCCACTCGCACACCATCTAGCAGGCGAGTATGTATTGACTATAGAAAACTAAACACTGTTACTAGGAAGGACCATTTTCTATTACCCTTCGTCGACCAAATCCTAAAACGGCTAGCAGGTTTATTTCTAGATGGTTATTCAGGATACAATCGATACTTGTATTTTGGATGACCAAAGAAACCACCTTCACTTGCCCCTATGGTACTTTCGCTTTTCGACGTATGCCGTTCGGGCTCTGCAATGCACCCGCTACATTTCAATAATGCATTTTGACTATTTTTTTAGATATGGTGGACAAATATTTTGAAGTTTTTATGGATGATTTCTCTGTGTTTGGAACCACCTTTGAGGATTGTCTTCATAACCTCTCTAAAGTCCTTAAGCGCTGCACGGAAACAAATCTGATTTTAAGTTGAAAAAAGAGCGATTTCATGGTTCGAAAAGGAATCGTATTGGGACATATTGTTTCTGAAAGGGAGATTGAGGTAGACAAAGCCAAAATTGAGATCATTTCAAAACTACCACCCCCACTTTGATTCGACAAGTACGATCCTTCCTAGGTCACGCTGGATTTTACAGATGCTTCATTAACGATTTTAGCAAAATATCGAGACCCTTGTACAATCTGCTAGCCAAAGACACGTCATTGATCTTTAATGAAGAATGTCTACAAACCTTCCATACATTATGAGCAGCCCTGACAACAGCACCCATAATAAAACCTCCTGATTGGTCATTTCCATTTGAAATCATGTGTGATGCTTTTGATTTTGCAATAGGGGCCGTCTTAGGTCAAAGAATCAATAAGGAGCCATATGTGATCTATTACGCTAGCAAAACTCTATCCGATGCCCAATTGAACTATACCACGACAGAAAAAGAGCTACTAGCGGTGGTATTTGCCCTTGATAAATTTTGTTCATATCTATTAGGATCTAAGGTTCTAGTATATTCTGATCACGCGGCTCTGAAACATCTGCTCTCAAAAAAAGATACTAAACCATGATTGATCAGATAGATCTTTTTGCTTCAAGAATTTGATCTAAAAATTCAAGACAAGAAGGGTTTCGAAAATATGGTCGCTGATCACATTTCTAGAATTTTAGTTAATCATATGATGAGTACAGATGAAGTTAAGGAGAAATTCTCTGACGAATAATTTTTGCAACTACCTCTGACCAAATCCCATGGTTTGCCCATATCGTTAACTATTTGGCAATAGGGCAAGTTCCTCTCCATTGGACAAAACAAGAGAAGGATCAATTCTTCTCACAGGTCAAACATTATTATTGGGAGGAACCCGGATTGTTCAAACATTATCCTGACCAAGTGATTCAACGCTGTGTCTCTGAGAGTGAGTATCAAAGTATGCTTACCTTTTGTCACTCTCATGCATGCGGGGGACATTTCAGTGGGAAGAGAATGGCTGCAAAAGTGTTACAAAGTGAGTTTTACTGGCCGACATTGTTTAAAGATGCACATAAATTTTGCCTTGAGTGCTTGCACTGTTAGCAGACGGAGAATATTTCTAGAAAAAAATGATGCCCCTATCTCCCATTTTAGTCATGGAAGTTTTTGATGTTTGGAAAATCGATTTTATGGGCCCCTTTCCTCCATCCTATGGATATAAATATATTTTGATTGTGGTAGATTACGTATCTAAATGGGTTGAGGCTATGGCAACCAGGATGAATGATCACAAGGTGGTAATCAAATTCATCCAACAGAACATCTTAAGTCGATTCGGTTGCCCAAGGATCATTATTAGTGACGGAGGTGCACACTTCACAAATAAGTACTTTGAAAGTTTAATGAAGAAATACAAAATCACTCACAAAGTTGCCACACCATATCACCCTCAAACTAGTGGCCAAGTGGAAGTCTTAAATAGGGAGATCAAATGAATTCTTGAGAAGACGGTTAGGCCTGATCGAAAAGATTGGTCTGGACGATTAGACGATGTATTATGGACCTACCGTACTGCATACAGGACCCCGATAGGCATGTCTCCTTACCTGCTCATTTTTAGAAAAGTCTACCATCTACCGGTAGAGCTAGAACATCGTGCATTTTGGGCTATAAAGCAATTCAATTTCGACATAAAAATACGAATAGTAATAGGAGACTACAATTGAATGAATTAGAAAAGCTACGCAATGAAGCATACGAGAGTTCACAATTTATAAGGCTCGAACTAAGGCTTAT
>KE508015.1:30496-44567 GCA_000441515.1 Elaeis oleifera
ATTATTCTCTAAGCTCTAGTCTCCATCTAAAACTCTGCTAAAATCTCCGTTCGAGCACTCCATTCTTGTTGAGGCAGAGAACTGACTTAAGCATCGGAGGGTCTTGCTGGAGCAACCCCACCTCCGGTTTAGACTTCTTTTGCAGGTCCCGGCGGCGACCGCGGCACCCTCGACTCCAGCATCTCCGACGCCGGCGGATTTTTGCAGCAACAATCACTTTGATTGGTATTGAAAGTTCATTTTTATACTACCAACTTAGATTTGAATGTATAGGGTCACATTCAAAAGAAGTTTCCGACTGATCATATGGCTGATCAATGGTTGAGAATCATTCTAGGATCTAATTATCAATTCGATTGATGATTAATTTGTATAAAATTATAATAAATTAATTTACTAATTATTGATGAATTATAAGAGGATTGATTAATGATTAGATTACTAATTAGCTCAATTTAATTGAACATTAAGATTTAGATTAAATCTAATTGAATTAGATTTAATTTGGTTTAACCCGATTAGGTTATGAGATGACCAAATCACTGAGGGTGTTCGATTTTTTATTCAAATTTGATTAATTTTAATTTGATTAAGATTTAATTGAGATCATTTGTTACCTAATTAGATTAGATAATCTAATTAGGTCTAATCTAATTTAGTTGGGTCAAGAATCTAATTAGAAATGAATTCGAATGGAGCAAGAAAATCCCTTGCACCACCTTTCACTGCACCCTTCACTTTTTCATGCATGAAAATGGTTTTTGCATGGAATTTCTCTCACCCAAAAGGTGTGTGATGCCTTCGTCTGATCCTCTTTGGATTAGAATTTAGTTGGTTTAAGTTTGAGTTCAAATTGATTTGAAATCAACTTAAATCTAGAGTCCAAGATTGTAAGGACTCTTCCTTGCCGCCGACCATCTTTCTCATCATGCCAAAATGATTTTTTGCATGGAGTTTTTGCATGCATCTGAGATTTGTCTAAGATATGGATTGAGTTTGGTTCAAAATGGAATTCAAATCTAATTTGAATTGGTGATAAGATCAAACCCTATTTGAACCAAAACCAAAACAATCAAACTCTATCCTTATCTCGATGGGATGCCACCTTAAGAAGGGTGTTTCTATGTGCCCATCAGATGACTTTTGGTGTGAGAGAACCTCAAACAGGGTGTGAAAATCTGAGAGAGGGTGGTCATCCGTGCATGAGAAAATGAGGAAGAAGGCTTCCTCTTTCGGCGTGAGATCTGGGGTGGGCTTCTAGGGTTTCCACTACTTTAGTTTTGTGAGAAAGAAAACCAAAAGAGTTTTGTTCTTTTCTTCCATACCATCTCCTCCTCAAAAAGCTTCATCTTTTGATCTAGAGATATCCGCTCAATCTGAAGAAAAAAGTCTCTATTAGCCATCCAGAGCTTTCGACGCAAGCTAGCACTCTCGAGAAGGACGATCTGTTCGGGACTTTAAGTGGACTACCTATAAAGGTCGGATGCACTGTGTGGCTGCTCAACATTAGAAAGGACCTCGTACCACATTCATCAACAGTGGCAATCATTGACCCATGATCAGGTAATAAGTTCTGGACTCATCAAATTAGATCTAACTGTTAGATCTGATTCAGGGTATCAATACGATCGATGCAATCTTTTCTATTAGATTAGATTTTTTTATATGTATTATTTTTATGTCACAGATTCTTAGAAAGATAGTTTATATTTGATCTAAAGTATATGTAGGAGATTAAATTATTTAATATACTATTTTTGCTGTAAAAAATTTTAAAAAATGCATGCTTTGAACTGCCTGTTTTCCAACATTTTCTTTATCCTTTGATGGAACTATTAAAATGATAGAAGTCAATAGAGCTTCTCCCTACAAGTTTTTAGAATATTAGAACTAGTGATCATCGCATTAACCATATCCAAAAGAGTTTTAATCTTTCATTCAGTAATACCATTGGATTGTAGAGAGTAAGGAGCAGTAACTTCATGAATTATATTATATTCTTCATAGAATATAGCAAATTCATTTGAAGTGTACTTATTTTTATGATCAGATCTTAGGATTTTGATCTTCTTTTTAGTTTCATTTTCAACCTCAGCTTTGAACATCTTAAACTTATTGAAGACTTCATCTTTGGTCTTTAGGAGATAGAATAACAATATTTCAAGAAGTCGTCTATAAAGGTTACAAAATAACGACTACCTCCACGGGTTAGATTTGTACAAGAGTCACAAATATCAGCATGAATTAGTTCGAGGAGTTGAGTATCTCAATGAGGGATGGATTTAAAATGTTGCCTAGTTTGTTTGGATTGAGCACATATCTCATATTTAGATTTATAATCAATCTTGAATTTAAGAATAAGATTAAGACTGAACATTTTTTGAATGGATTTGAAATTCACATATCCTAGTATACCATATCTAACATCACAAGATTCAAAATTTAATAAGATTGATTGAGAAGAATTTGAAGAAGAATTTTG
Organism: Elaeis oleifera; assembly: GCA_000441515.1. Classification (NCBI taxonomy): domain Eukaryota; kingdom Viridiplantae; phylum Streptophyta; class Magnoliopsida; order Arecales; family Arecaceae; genus Elaeis; species Elaeis oleifera. Next base: position 32,979 of record KE508015.1, read on the forward strand.
ATTAACTAAAGGAGAGATTACATTGAGTTTGAATAATTTCTTAGATACAAATCCTTTTTCGATGAGTATATCATCTTTAGAAATTATAATCTTGTTAGCTTCTAATACAATTTTATATCAATTGTACTAATAAGGATCCACTGATGAAATTTTTTTTGATGTCAGGAACATACTGCATGTCTTAAAGGATAATATTGTTTTTTGAGAAAGACCTTAGATTGACATTTCCTCCATCCAAAATATTGACAGCTATTCCATTTTCTATGATCATACTTCCTCCACTTGAGTCCTAATAAGAGGAAAAAGATGCTCTATCAGTATAAACATGGATATTGGCATCAGATTCTAACCATCAATCAATGGTTTTATAGCTAAAGTTAACACAAGGGGTGAAAAATATTGACCTAAAGATAGATGGTTACCTTCTACCATACTAACCATAGTTTTGGATTGAGATTTGTTTATCTTCTTGTTTACAATCTTTTCCTTCTTCTGATAGAAGCATTGATATTTAAGATGGTTGTCTCAGCCACAAATGAAGCAGAACCTCCCATCAATAGATTTCTTGACTCCTATGGTTTGAGAATTAGGTTTAAACTGGTTCTGAAATCTACCACTTTTTTTACCCTTAGTTTTGAAATTCTTAGATTTAAAAGTCTATTTCAAGCCATAATGGTTTTGACCCTTAGGATTTTATTCTAGATTTTGAGGTTCTGTCAAGTTTACTTTGGCTTTTATTCGATATTTCTTCAATTCTCTAATTTGGTATTGGTCTTCTATTCTAATGGCTTGAATCATTCATCTAAAGGTAAGGTTGCCTCGGGTTCTTCTAAGATCATTTCCAAAATTAGTTCATGATGGTGGGAGCTTGTCAATTAGATAAAAGACTTAATAGTTCTCATCTAATGTCAAACCCCTTTATGAATCTCTCGTACCAAATTTTACAAATGATGGATTTGGTTAATAATAGGGGCATTATCTACCATCTTAAAGTTGCTAAAGTCATTAATAGTAAATTTTATGCCCCCTCATTATCTCTACTATAGGCATCTTCTAGGGCAATCCATAGTTCCTTAGCAATTTTATATTTTCCATAGGTTTCATATAAGTCATCAGATAGATAACTTAGAATTCTAAAGCTACAATGAAATTTATTTTTATATATTATTTATCGATTCTAGGAGTGTCTAAAGAATCAGATATATAGAAGAGGATCTTGATCTAGATGAAGATAAGGAAACATCATAAGATGGCCTTTTTTTAATGACAGTTATGAGGCCTAATATGATTAACCAAGCTTTAACTATTTTTGCCACCTAAGGAACCCATGACCATTAAACTTTTCGAGTTTAAGGGTCAATGCTTCCTCGACACCCATTGATATATGATATGGATTATAAGAAATCTAATTTAGGAGGATTTAAATCGAGCTGCAAGTAAATTTAATAACTATTAGGACTCCATTTTCAGAGCAAAAATAGGAACCTAGAAACAAAAATAACACTAATAGTTAGCCTCTATTATACAGAGTAATAAAAGCAACAAAGTAATTCCAATAACAATAATTTATTAATATTTAAGAAAGCCAGTGAAATTAAAATGCTAAAATTTAGTATCTGAATAATGAAAATCGAATGTAAAGATCGGTATTTTATTGTAGAATGTATAAGGAATCCTTCTGAGATGAAAGTTTTATCAAATCAAGAACTATTCTCAAACCAATTTTGATAAACTTTATCTAAATCATATGATAAAGATAAGAGTTTTAAATTGACTTACATAGGATCTGATTGGATTGGCCATAGATTTTAAGAAACAGAAAAAGAAAGAAATTCGAAAGTATATGATCACTGTCTTAAGGCAAACTTTTGATCTTTATACCAGTGTTCATCAGAAATTCTATCCCAAGATATCACTAAATACCCTCTCTTAGAGCACGATTGTGGAGAGGACTAATAGTCTATCTCTAATACTCAGTAACAAATAAGAAAGAGAGAGAACGATGAAGAAAGAGAGTTCTCAAATACTGGACTCTCGAAGAAAGGATAGAAAGATCACTAGTTCTTTTAGATACCCTATAGGCTAAGACTCATGATCTTTGTAGACCATGAGAAGATGCCTACAGAAGGCCATTTAAAATTTAAATGTAATAAAATAAAAATAAATAAAATATGATAAAAATGATAAAATAATTAAATATCATCCCATGCATGTGAGCTGCGGGCCGGGTTGGCATTCATGCATGAAATATAAAATCCATATCTCCTCAAAGCCCCCCAAGCAAAGGTGGGTAAGGAAGATAGTTTATAAATGCATTGATAACTTGGTCCCTTTCCAATGCGGGACTAAACTCAAGACAACTTTTATAAACCTTTGAATGGAAGGAAATTTTGAGTTTTCCCTCCAAAACTCTAACAAATGGCACTAGATGGAGCCTTCAATACACGAGTAGGAGCTAGTGACAATAAAGTCACATAAGACATTGAGAAGTTCATTGAATAAATGCTATTCAATTAAATCTAAATAGATATCTTGGTCAAACTTCATGCAAAATCATTATGCCTAAATTTGAATTATCATCTATACAACAAAATATTGTTAGAAATTGGATACTGATAATCAGGGTTTCATCCCACCTCACTCTGATTTTGACTAGACTTCTTTTCATACTATTATTTGGAAAATAATGATAAAAATAGTCTAATAAGCGGATGGTATTGAAACTCTCACTAATTAATCTAGTTAAATTTCTAATCTACATCAACTAATCCTTAATGAACAAAACCAGGCAAGGCAAGCATAGGTATTATACTAGATAAAATAAGATTTAGGCATTGACAATGCAAGACCCATATATGTAACTTGATTGGGAGTGTGATCAAACATGGCTAGAGTGTGTTGGACTATGATATGATAGTAATTAGGGCCTGATTTTTTATCGATAAATATCATAAAAAAATTGATTAACTTTTTTATTGACCAACTTACCTATGTTCTCATCCTTCTTTAGGTAGATAAATTATTTTTTCATAAAATGAAGAAAATCTTACCCACCTAGGAGGTGGACAAGTCATTTTCTCATTAATCAAAAAAATAATATTTTTATTCATTCCTAATATTATCCTAACTCCATAATAATATAATAATATAAAATTTATCTTATATATAATATATTATTATTATTAAATAATAATATTTTTTATTAAATATAATATAATTATTTTATTATTTTATGAATATATATTATATAAAATATAATATATTACAATATAATATATTATACTATGTTATTATATATAATAAAAGATATTATGAAAATATGGATAGATCTTAACAACTTACCAAAAAATTAGTAATACAAATGAATATAGATAATATATTTTTGAGCCATTTTTTAATTCATAAAAGAATATGGATAAACTATTTTGCTATCTAAATGTTGTCTAAAAGTACTTATTCAAAAAATATAAATTTTGAGTAAATTTTTATCCTCAAACAATGGGCCCTTAAGGATGTAGTGGAAGGCAAAATCATAATGGGTTTTAATGGATCTAAGGAGAAAGGGCATACAAGCTCATAGATATGGCTGTACAATATAAATGGGTGTGGGCTCAAAATACTATATAGATCATTTGGCACTACTTTGTATGCTTATTGAATAAAATTAGTGCATGATATCAATTTTTTAAAAAAATTTATATCCCTATATGCACCTGAAATTGCATGCATAGCCTCGAATTTATTATTTATTTGTTAGTCCTTATAAATTATTATTTTTGTATAAATATCTCTATAAATAACTTAAATTACATGTATACCTTTGGAAATGCACTATTTATATGCATACCTTATTTGTTTGTGTATAAACTCTTATAAGTTTATTATTTATATGTATACGATTATAAATTGTTCTTTTTATATAGTTATTGAGTTAAGTATGTATAGATACAAAAAGACATAGATTATAAATATATACACATAAACAAATAATTGATAGGGGTATTCACATAGGTAGTAGAATTTCAAGGGTATATACATAATTTTAGATTTTTATAAGGGCATACATTCAAAAAGAGTAATTTATAAGGATATATATGAAAATATCAAATTTGTGATGGTATTTATATATTTTTAGATATTTATAAAGGTATATATGCAAAAAAGATCTATATAAAAATATTGATGCTCAAAAGAACTAAAATATGATTTCTCATCATCATCTATCACATGGAACCAGTGTAGTGTATGATTTTCCAAGGAGCTGTCTAGAAATAGGAGACTATTTGAGAACTTGGACGAGAGCTCTCTAGTGATTGTAGCAAAAGACTAACTCCATGCCTTGAACTTCTTTTGGGCTTGGAATTCAGAGGGATCTCCAACAAGTATGAAAATCTAGGGTCCTATATTTGTATTTTAGATGGTTCATCTCTTTTAAGAACCTCCACTGTTTAACTTTCTCAACATCAACTTCAATAATAGTATGAAGAACAGAGGACAATATGGAGGAAGTACTTTATTATTCATGCTTTCAGATCATCTTTGGTGATAGCTGGTAGATCTCCACTTTATGCCATAACAATTCATTTATTGAATTGAGAGCTACATAGGAGAGTTTGATTCATGTTATCTCATATTATAAGTGGACAGTATTGCTACCTCGCTAGATAATCCAAGAGGGGGGATGAATTAGATTTTCAAAATTTTAGATAAGTATATATTGTGTTGCAAAATTAATTAGGTGACGTACAGTGAATAATAAATTAAATGAAATGCTCAAGAAGAGAATTAATCACACACACCAATACAAATAATTTTAATGGTGATTCAGTGCACTCCTAGTACCTACATCCACTCCTCAAGCTCCTACTTAAAATTTACTATATTTACAAGAATACAGTTATTTATTTTATTGGATTCACAAACAGCCTAATTGGTTTATCAAATCAACCAATCAAACCTTTACAAGCCTTAACAAGGCTCCCATTCTAATTAATAGGTTTGGATCAAACCTTTCCTCAAGTTTCAGTCCCTCTGAAACTTGCCACAAAAATTCAAAAACGAGAAACTCTACAATACAAGAAAGCTTATTAGAAGAGTAGATGGTTGTCAAAGAAGCTTGCTCAGAGGAGGCTTGAATGCTTGCACCTAATGCTCACTAACTTTCCTTTGAATGTCCTCACAAATCTCAAGAGAAAATTAATTAAAAGTGGTTGAGTACTTTTGAATGCAGTGTATGCTAAAGTTTTTGGGCTATTTTCTTAAAAAATCTTCTTTCTCTTGATTCCTTGGTTTCTCTTGTATCTAATCTCTATTCCTCTAAGTTTATGCATTTTGAAGCTCTTTCTAGTCATTTTTACTATTGGAGATGAAACATAGCCATTAGACAAAATTTGGATAAACTGGGCATGCTATAGAACTAGTCATTATCTCTGTCAGAAGCTTATGAGTCAGCTCAAAATGATCTCGAGTCGACTCATCGGTGTCCAAGAGTCCGCTCGAGCACCTCATGAGTCGGCTCATTCTTAGATTTACAAAACTCAACTTTCTATTTCTCCTAAAAGAGTCGACTCATAGAATAATAGTCAGCTCATCCGCATCTAGGAGTCGACTCGATAAAGCCAGGAGCCGACTCACTTGTCTATTCCAAAAACTTGGCTTTGTATCCTTTTAAGAGAGTCAGCTCAGGACTTTCTTGAGTTGGCTTGTCAGTATGCCAGGCCTGCGTACCACACTCAAATTGTGCCAGAGTCGACTTGGTTACAATCAGAAGTCAATTTGACTTCCTTAAAATTACTTATCTCAAAGAATCCATCTCCAAACTTGGTTTTCTTAGTTCAAACTTCTTCCAAGAGATTTCAAGACTTGTCAACGGAGTCAACATCCTACATAATCAATCTCAAGATAAACTTTGAAGTTATTAGATCATTTTTATACTCCAATATTTTGTGTTTATCAAAATCATTTCTTGGGGTCAACAATCTTCCTTTTTTGATGATGACAAAATATTAAGGATTAACTTTGAGAATTAAGAATTTGCTTGAAGTAATATATTGTATCATTTACCACATTAGTGTATCAAAAGAATCAAAAGTAATACTCTTTTCATTGCTTTGGCCAAAGTTATGTTATACAAATGATTGATCATGGGCTACGATCCTAATACATGGTATCAAGGCAATACTGTAGGAGTACGGGAAGTATCGTAGATTTTAATATTTTCCCTTGTCATAAGTCTCAAAAGGGTTATCTTTCTGTGATTTCTTCTCCCACTTAATTTATGCTTTTATGTTTTAAAATTTTAATTTTGAGTTGTTCTCCCCCTTTCTAAAGTATGTCTCTTCTAAGTCAAGGTTTATATTTATATGCTCAATTCTATCTCTCCCCCTTATTGTCACCAGCAAACAAGGTGAAAGAGAAGTGAAGTGAAGTCAAGGACATGAGACATATATAAAAAAGGATAAGCATTTCATAAAAGATAAATTTAAATAGCCAACATAATTGAAACTAAAAGGTCTATCCCATATGATCTACTCATCATTAGAAGAAAGCTCGATGTAACTTGAGGCTCCCACACCTAATGATGAAGAAGCAGTCCTCTTGCTTTGGGTCCTCATAAAGGGCCCTAGGCGAAGAGAAGGAAACTAGTTCCAAGCCTAATGATAGCACTAAAAGATGGCCTAGAAGAGGGCTATGGCTAGGGTTGAGAAGGTGTAGGCTGAGGGGTGTGGGTTGGGGTCCTAGGGGTGAAAGACAAGCAAAATAATCTTAATCTGTGACTCCGACCATCTTATAGCTATAATCAAAATGCCAACACTACCCTACTTTGAAATGATAGTGTCTTCAACCCTCTTGGACACACGTGTGGCTTGTTGAGTCAACCTGGACATGGAGTTTGGATCCATTGTTCTCTGCCTATGTGCATGCTCTAGGGCCTCAATCCTTTAAGATAGCTGACCCATCTCTCACCTGAGCTTATCCTGATGGTGCTGCATGTCCTATTCGAGGTTAGAAAAAAGTGAGTCCTTCCTTTGAAGAATAACATCCACCGATGTTACTGATCTGCTGGGTGCTGCCTAAGGTGCATGAGGAGATGATGGAGAACCATGTGCCAGCTCTGCTACTACTGGTGTTAGGGGAGGTGAAGGTCAACTCAGGGGCATCTTGTCATCCAGAGGCACACTCGGGCCTGCCTCATCATCATCGTCTTTGATTGGTTCTTGTCTCAAGCCTTTGCACACTCATCACCCATCCAACTTGTGGTACCCTATGCAATGGAGTGACCGCTCATTGTAATGGTCCGTATGCAACAACTTTCTAAAGTCCTTTCCCTTTAGATTAACTTCAAAGTCCATAAAGATCAGTGTAAAGACCATTCCATAGGGGAGACATGCTCTAGATCTACCTACAGCTTCCTTTATCTGTTGTAACATCATAAATGGCAGATTCATTGGGGTGCCCTGAATTAAATAGTGCATGACTGCTATTTCTCGCCTAGCTATCTAGTCAAAACAACCAATTTTCAAAAAGAGTATTTGACTCACAATGTTGTGTAGTAAGCACATTTCAATGGAGAGTTGCTTAGCCATGAAAATGTCAATGTCGCTCACATTATTTCTCTCCAAAATGCACTTTAAACCATCAGGCTTATTTTCAAATTTGGGTAGCAAATACCTGCCCTAGGCATAACCAAAATATGTCCTAATTTCCTCTCACTAAAAACAATCAAAACACTCTAGATTATGGACTAAATGGAGTTACTCCCAATCCTCAAGTTCTCAAAGAACTCCCTAACAAGATTAGGGTAAGTGGGTATCTCTAATGAACAAATTCTTTCCCAACCTTGATGGCAGATCTAACTCCCTATGTGAAAATGTTTATTCTCTAAGAACTTGATGTCAATCTTTCTTTCCATGGTGACAACATGAGTAGCCATCGAAGCATGAGGAGGTGGAGAGAATGATAGAGATGGCATCAGATGGAGCTCTTTAGGATCTTTAGGATTATGGCTCTTCTCTCAGATGATTTCGATGCCCTATGTCTTTTGCTGACGGCAAGTTTCCTCTTAGGAGCTATTTTTCTTGAATCACACATGGAATCGAAAAGAGATAACAACAGAAGTGGTTTGGAAGGGGTTGGATATGAGTCAGAAGGGTTTTGAGAGATCTGGCTTGATGGAATAGAAAAGAAAAAATTGAACAGGGTTTATGGGTCACCCATTAAAAAAGGGGTCCCAATGATCGGTCGACTCATGAAGTTTTGTAGGAGTCGAATCAAGACACGAGTCAACTCACAGTCTCTCGTAGAGTTGACTCGAGTCTTGTCTCAGAGTTAGAAATTAGACTGAATTGTGACAAAATTGGTTTCAAAAACTCTAAAACGACCCGAATCAATTTGGATAGGAAGAATTTACATGAAAAATATTAGAAACACAAGATAAGATAAGAGATTTTAGGATTGGGCAATCAATTCTAGAAAGGATCACAAATTCCTAGCTTATCTCTAATCATACTAAATCTATCCTTATTAAGGGTTTGATGAAGATGTCCACTAATTGATTATCAGTACATACAAATTCAAACACAATATCATTATTTTGAATATGGTCTCTTATAAAATGATGCCTAAATTCTATATGCTTTGTCCTAGAGTCTTGAATAGGATTTTTAGTTAGATTTATTGCACTAGTATTGTCACATCTTATGAAAATTTTAGTTTATTCAATATCATAATCCTTGAGTTGTTGCTTAATTCAAAAAATTTGAACATAGCAACTTTCAGCTGCAATGTACTCGACCTCAGCTATAGATAATACTATCGAGTTTAACTTCTTACTAAATCAAGAAATTAAGTTTAACTCAAAAAATTGGCATGTTCCACTAATACTTTTCTATCAATTTTACATCCACCATAATCGACATCTGAAAATCTAATTAAGTTAATTGATGATTGCTTAGTATACCATAGTCCTAAGTTTTATGTGTCTACTAAGTATCTTAGGCATATGAAATTCTTTAAGATTTCTTGAAACCTAGCACATATGCAAATACTAAACAATATATCTAATCTACTAGTAGTAAGATAAAGTAGAGATTTAATTATACCTCAATAAAACTTTTGATCTATACTTTTATCATTTTCATTTTTATCGAGTATGCATGATGGACTCATAAATGTGCCAATTTTCTTCGCATTCTCCATCTCAAACTTCTTGAGTATTTTTTTATTATATTTTTTTGATTGATGAAGATTTTTTCTTTATTTACTTAATTTGAAGTTCAAAAAAGAATTTAGCTCTTCTATCATGCTCATTTCAAATTCACCTTACATTAACTCAGTAAACTCTTGACAAGATCTTCATTAGTAGCTCCAAAAATGATATCATTAACATTAATCTGAACTACTAATAAGTAATTTTTTTTTGAAAATAATGTTGCCTCTACACTATCTCTAAAGAAGTTATTTTCAAGCAAAAATTTATTTACTCTTTCATATCAAGCTCTAAGTGCTTGCTTAAGACCGTACAATGCTTTATTGAGTTTGTAAACATGATAAGAGAATGCATGACTTTCAAAATTAGATGGCTATTCAACAAAAATATCTTCATCAATATAACCATTTAAATATAATTTATATCTATTTGATATAATTTAAATTCATGTAGCAAGCAAATGCAAGTAGTAATCTAATAGCTTCCAATCTAGCTGCATGTATATATATTTTATCAAAATTTATTATTATTTTTGGTTATAAGCTTTTGTAACTAATCTTGCTTTATTCCTAACTACATTACTATTTTCATCTAATTTATTCCTAAATATCCATTTAGTTCCTATTATAAGATGATCAAAAGATCTATTAACTAAGATCTAAATATTATTCTTCTTAAATTGATTTAATTCTTCTTGCATAGTAAGTATCCAATTTGAATCATTTTCAGCTTCCTCTATATATTTGGGTTCAATTTGAGAAATAAAACTAAATAATCATGAATATTTTTAAGAGAAGCTCTAGTTCTTATCTCTCATGAAAGATCATCAATTATGAGATCTTTTGGATGAATATGTGCATACCTCTATTCCTTAGGTAGATCATCATGCTTTTTCTTTATGCACTTCTTAAGATTCTTTTCTTATTCTTTATCTTTTGTTTCTTCAACTTCATCTTGATTTGTTTTTTTTTTCAAATTGAGTTCTTTATCCTATTCTCTAAACTATCTATCTCATCATCAATAACATCTTTCTTTCTCAAGGATAGATCATTAGCTTTATCAAAAATGATATATATAGATTCTTTAACAATCAGTATTCATTTTTTGAAAACTCTATATACCTTGCTGGATGTGAAGTATCCAAGAAAGATATCTTCATCTGGCTTGACATCAAATTTATCTAAATTATCTTTTTCATTATTTAACACAAAACACCAACATCTATAAATATGAAAATAGCTAATGTTAGGCTTCCTATCTTTTCTAAAGCTCATAAAGGATTTCTTTAGAATCGATCGAATTAAAACTTGGGTCAAAATATAACATGCCGTGTTTATGACTTCAGCCTAAAAATATTTTGAGAGACTCCCTTCACATAACATGGTATAGGTCATTTCTTCTAAAGTCCTATTTTTTCTCTCAACTACATTTTGTTGTAGTGTTCTTGGTGTTGAAAATTATATTCAGTGCCATGTTCGTTGCAAAAATTTTTAAAAGTTTAATTTTCAAACTCAGTGCCATGATCACTATGAATATAAATAATGGTTAAGTTCTTTTATTTGAACTTTATGATAGAATTTTAAAAATAGAAAATGCTTCATCTTTATGCATCAAAAATAAAACTCAAGTGAAACATGAAAAATCATCTATGATCATAAGTCCATATTTCTTTCCTCCTAGACTTATAGTCTTAATAGGTCCAAATAAGTCCACATGGATAAATTCAAATGGTCTAAAAGTTGAAACTACATTTTTAGGTTTAAAACTCCCCTTAGTTTGTTTTTAAATTAGCATGCATCACAAATGAAATTCTTTTCAAAATTTAATTTAGGCAAATCTTTAACTAAGTCTTTAGCAATCAATTTAGAAATAGTATTCAAACTTGCATATCCTAATCTACGATGTCATAACCAACTAGTATCTTTGATTTTAGCATCTATTGCAACAAGATATTTCTCACTCTTCATGACTATCTCATCAAGATCAATCATGTAGATGTTGCCACACCTATGTCCAATGAATTTTATGCTTTCATCAAAAGAAGAAGAAACAATGCATAAAGATGATTCAAAAATGACTTTAAATTCTTTATCACAAAGCTGACTTATACTAAGTAAATTATATTTAAAACTATCTACTAGCAATATATTTTCAATGAAGATAGAAGGAGTAATGCTAATTTTACCAATTTCTATTATTTTTCTTTGTCATTGTCATCAAAGGTCACTACTCCATCTTCCTTCAGTTCAAGAGTAATAAATTGATTTTTATCATCCGTCATATATCTTCAACAGCCACTATCCAATATCATCTTCTTTTAGCTCCATTAGCTATAAGATATTTCTGCAAATAATCAAGTAGCTGATTTAGATATCCAAATT
>KE508015.1:44667-56309 GCA_000441515.1 Elaeis oleifera
AGATCTTTTAGGATTAGTGATTATGGTTTTTTTTAGAATTCAATTTTTTTAATTATTTTTTTATTAGATTTTTTCAAATTATATGCATATACTTTGTGTCCTATTCTACTACAATTGAAGCACGTAACATACAAAGTGGTGTATAATGATATGAGCTAGTAAAGAAGTTTTTCAAAAATAATTATTTGTTGTTAGGATTGTAACCAATACCAGCTTTATCATAAACAGCTTTCTAGTTATTTAAGATCATTTACAATTTTTCTCAACTATAACTAAATTTTTCAACCAAGGGTTTTAGCTTTTCTTCTTCTTCCTCTATGATTCTATTTTCTTCCAATAAGTGTTTACTATTTTGCCAAATTTCTTCCTTTTCTTTAACGAGAGATGCATTCTTAATTTTTAGATCCTTATTTTTCAGACTTATTTTTTGAATTCATCAATAATTCATGAAATATATCTTGAACCTCATCAAATATGAAATCTAAGATAAGTTCAAAAGTTATCTCATCATCTTATACCATTATACATAAGTTTACAATATCTTGATCCTTACCATCTAAGCTAGATTCATCACCATCGTTCCATGTGGCTACCATTGCCTTCTTTTAGTCTTTTGAATGTTTCTTTAGGATAGAACATTTGGCTTTGAAGTACCTGGACTTCTCACACTCGTAGCAAAGGGCTGCTCCTTTTTTTGTTGTATCCTTGCTTGAATCTCCCTTGACCATTGACCTTTTCTTGACACCTTGTCTTCTTCTCCTTATAAACTTTCTGAAATTTTGGTGATTACAACCATGTCATCATCATCTTCGAATGACTCCTTATTTTCATCAATTGCTACAGATTTGAGAGTGATGGTCCTTTCTTTTGGTCTCCTTATCATTGTGCTACTTTATAGCTAATTCGTGCATCATCAAGAATCCTAGTAGCTGCTTAAGGGATAGCTTGTTCAAGTCCTTTGCCTCTTGGATGATGGTTACTTTTACTTTCTACGACCTAGGCAATGATCTGATGAATTTCTTACCAAATCACTATTGAAATACTCTTTACCAAAGCTTTTGAGGCCATTTATGATCAGTGAAACATATGAATATATCGTTAATTGATTCATTTGGTTCCATTTTGAATAGTTTATACTTGTGCACTAACATATTGATTTTTGATTCCTTAATTTGATTGATACCTTCATGGATCACTTCAAGTCTATCCCAGCTTTCTTTGTAGAATTATAAGTGAAAATTTGATTAAACTTATTTGCATCCAAGGTACAATAATAGACATTCATTGCCTTGGCATTTAGTTGAACTAAATTTTTATCTTCTTCATTCCAATTATTTTCAGGTTTGAAAGTGCTAATGCCATCGACAACAACTATGGGTTGTTTGGCCTATTGATTATGACACTTCATAAGTTATAATCAAGAGCTTAAATAAAATATGCATGCGAGCTTTTCAATATGTGTAATTTGACTCATTGAAAAGTGGTGGCCTATTTGTGGATTGTGCTTCGGTAAGTAAACCACCCAATTGAATTGTCATGATCTTTTCTCTTGATCTTTAGATCAACTTATAGTGGAGAATCAAACTCTAATACCACTTGTTTCCTAGCTAGATAACCCAAGAGTGGGGATGAATTGGGTTTTCAAAAATTTTAAGCAAGTATATGTTGTCTTACAAAATTAATTAGGTGATGTGCAGTGAACAGTAAATTAAATAAAATACTTAAGGAGAGAATTAATTATACACACAAATATAAATAATTTTATAGTGGTTTGGTGCACTCCTAGTACCTATGTCTATTCCTTAAGCTCCTACTTGGGAATTCCTCTATATTCATAAGAATACAGCCATTTGTTTTACTAGGTTCACAAATAACCCAATTGATTTTATCAGGTCAACCAATCAAACTTTTACAAGCCTTAATCCAAGGTTTCTGAAATAGGATATTAGAAATATTAAATTTATGTTATTAATTTATATTAGTTAGAATTTGATGCTTCTTATTATCTTTTTAAGTTTAATATACGTAGAGAAATATTTATAAAATTAACCAGTAAATCATCTAGTCCAAGCTCAAATCAAAGGTCTGAACCATGGTAGATCGCTAACCGCACAGTACAGAGTGCAGTGTAGAATACAGATCCATAGGATATGCAGAATGTGGCAAGAAGCCAAGTGTAAAAATGAAGCAAGGGACATGCACGGTATTAATACAAAGACAAAGAATTTTTTGGAAGAAGTAGATGTGGATTTTGGTATTAGCAATTAATGAGGGGGCCCACATTAGCTTTAAAGCATGGAGTGACCTGGTACTTTGGTGTGAGCAAGTGGTGTGGGTACTGGCACTAACGTAAAGTAAGAAGAAGTGTTAGGGCATGGGCTGTATGTGGATGGCTGAGTCGTATTGCATGCGGGGACCCATGAAAAAAAAGGCTTGTATGGGGATGCGAGAATAAAATGAGGTGTGGGAGGAAGCACGCGGCACGGGTGCACGCCATGAAGCCAGGAGCGAGCGCGGTAAGGCTTCTACGTGGAGACATGCGTGAGCGCTATTACATGAAAAAATTATTGTTTGGAAATTTTTTAGAGAAGAGTTGGGTTGGAAAGCATCTTCCTTTTGCCTTATTCTTCCTTATTCTTCAATCTCATCCGTCCATCTCCTAATTCTTATTTATATTTTAGTCCCACATCTAAAAATATAAAAATCTCCTCCTTCCTAACACTTATAATAAAATCCAATATCTCTATCAAGAGACATCTCTCTCTCCATGCTATAGCTCTTGTAGAGGCCTTTATCCTGCCTCCTAGGTTCTTTAGCCACCTTATTCTCATTTTTTTCCATCCTTCCAACACACAAGAAGGAGAGTCAGCCAAGGAAAGGTCCGAGAATTAGAAGGAGAGAAAGTTTCATCGAGGAAGTTGTGGGAGGAGATTTTAGTTTAGGTTTTTTCATCCTTTTATTTAATTCTATTTTAACTCCAAGCTCTATTAATAGCTTAGGAGTTAGGAGTATATTGTAGTATAGAGCTTAAATTCAGCAATAAAATTTATTTACGATTCATTTAATTGTCACTTATGCAAGTTAAATTCTGTAAGTTTAATTTCAGCACATAGGATAGTTTACTTTACCTTACAATTTCTTATTTAATTTCTACATACCTTTAATTTTTTGCAACTTTAAATTTTAGAAATAGTTAAGATTTTTTCATATTTTTAATCAATTTTATAGCTTCTAAATGAGTCATGTTTGGCTAAGCAATTCCTCTAGGGTTTACGATGAGCTAGACCATGGTTAGAAGTCGATTTTCTTAAGATTTCTTTTTATGCTTTTGATGTTTAGAGTCCTTCTCCTTTCCTTCCTTCTTGCCAAGAGACTTGATGAATTATAGTTGGGTTGAAACTCCTTCATAATTCATGTTTGATTTGGTGCAAGAAGTGGTAATAGGTAGAGTGTTCACGATTTCTACATGTTTGTGAAAAAGCTTCATGGGTTATAGTTGGGTTAGAGCCCTTCATAGCCTATACTTAGATAACAATAGAGAAAAGTAAAGAAGATCAAAGTCCTCAACCCTTTCTTACTGTAAAACCTTGATAGATCATAATTGGGTGAAAGTTCCTTCATGGCTTATACTTGGATCAACACAAGAAAGGAGAGTCACTTATCTAGGATAAAGCGAAATGCTTGATGGATCATAGTTTAGTTAAGTCTCTTCATGGTTCATACTTGTTTATATTTTATACTTTGATAAGAAGACCTAAAGGATATTCTATGAGAAATCATGAGAACAGCTATCTAAATCATTGGTCTAGTGGATTCAAAAGTCCTAGATCCTTTAGTTGATATATTTCTGTAATTATTCTTTCACTGCTTTTTTACTAGTTAATAATCAATCTCCATATGTTCTTCAAGTCCATCTGAGCAAGAGTTTAAACATACTTCATATATCTAATTCTCATGGATCGATCTGTACTCATTGAAAGTACTATATTTACTATGTGCTTGCGATTACAATTTAAGACATATCAAGTTTTTGGCATTGTTGTTAGAAAATTTGATGTGCTTTATTTGTGTTCTAAATTTTTTGCTTTTATACTTTTAGTCTTAGTTTTAGTCTTTCTTTTCTATATTTTTTTATCTTACTTTACATTAAGGTGGTGAGTGCTGGTAGCCAGGTACATAGTCTAACCTATTCTTTTCTTTTGCATATTACTTAGATCTTTTTGCTATTAGTTTAATTAAAACTTGTTTGTTCTTATTAGTTATGCATAAGCATACTTGAACTACTTTAAGGATATGAACCTAAATAAGATAAAGTAGAATTTATCATCCTTTCTTAGCCCACAAATAAGTTTCTCATTTGCATTAACCTGAACCTTTAATAAAATCAATTAGATGCTAACCTTAAGGACATCCGAGCTCATTAGGACAAGGGAGCCCAAGAGTTGGATTGAATTCTAATTAATCAATTAGCTGGTGTTTAAGGCAAGTGGTTCAGGGATTAAGTCTCAAAGAATGGTTGTTCTTTAATTAGATCTATTGCAAAAGTACGAGGAGCCTCCCATCAATCTTATACTTACTTGACTAGTTAGTTAGTTAGTTTTAACTTGGAGTGCTCAAAGGCAACCTTAACAGTTAGGAGCCATCTAGATTTAGGCTAACCCTAGTTAGATTTGTTTGTATAATGTGTTTATTAATCAAAATTTAAAAAAATAATTCTCATCTATCTCTCCTTCCTCTTCTCTCTTCTTCTTTAAATTAAATCAAAAATAAAAAAAAGTAAAAAAATAAAAAAAACAACAAGAAAGAAAAGAAAATAAAGTGACTTCTCTACTTCCTTCGTGGAGGAGGATTTCGGGTTGATTGATTAGAACCAATTCAATTCCTATTTCAAATCCAAAGGGTCATATCTCGATTATTTTAGAAAGATTATTTTTGGCTACTACTAATACTGAAATCAACTACCGAAATGGACTTATGAGATTATCCTTTGAAAACATGACCATTGAGTTAAATATATTCAATCTTGAATAGAAATCCATCCAGTGTGCTAATGCAAATGTGATCCCAGATAATATTTATGAATCCATTAGCGATGAGGATGTCGACCTCAAATCAAGTCATTGGCTAAATCATAACCTAAAACATCGATAAAATACCTGTTAACCATCAGATTAGCTAGAGATAGGAGGCTCCTACTGAACCACTCATGAAAATGGTTGGAATCTTATCTAAGCTATCAATAAGGAGGCACCTAAATTAGAATTAAAATCCCTCTCCACGCACCTTAAGTATGCATATTTAGATCCTACAAAAATCCTGCCAGTCATATCAAACCTAAATCCAAAACAAGAGGAGGAGCTGCTAGAGGTCCTTAAAGAAATCAGAAAGCATTAGGTTGGACCATGGCTGATATAAAGGGGATCAGCCCTCGATTGTTCAGCATAGAATTCACCTAGGGAAGGCCATGATCCCATATGAACCACCTTGAAAGAGTTATGAAGTCTGGCTAAAGACTTTAAACTTAGCGCTCTTGAGAGGCAACCTAGATTTTGCACTTACTTTATCTTTTTAGTTTGCTTACTTTCTTTTTAGGACAGGCAGCTAGGGTGGAGGGAGAACCAAAGCTTCAAGACCCATGCTGGACTAAGAACACATTGAGTCCAGTGTATTCTCCCCTGTCCCTTTTTGCACCCTTTATTTTTTTTCTCCATTGAGAACAATGTCGATTAAGTTAGAAGAAAATAATAAAAAAAATAAAAATTATTGAATAAGTTAGTATTTAGCATTTAGGCATCCGATTATGCTCAAAAATCAAGCTGAACCAAGTATTTTTTTCAAAAAAAATGATATATAGATTAGAGAGTTTGTGAGATACTAAGAGATCAAGTACTAAGAAAATTCAATAAAAAATTAAGTTTAGAATATGAATATTTTTTTTGTAAGCACTTTTAATTCCTCCTACCAACATCAAAGAAGAATTTACTTTTTATGGGCTAGCATAGGATATATATACGTTTCTTCATAAATAAAAACTACTTTTAAAATAAAATAGTTTTTTAAAACTTCATACTGAGTAACCGGACCTCTTTATCTAAGCAAGCATTGAGTTTCATGTCAAAAGATGTAGAGGGCAAAAAAACTCATTGTAAAGCTAGTCTTAACTCTTAGCTTGTTTGATTCGAGCTAGTAAGTTCGAAAAATTTTTCATACCTAGTGCCCTAAAGCCATCTGATTCGGGAGTCATTGGCTGAAAGCTCGCTATACGAATTAGATAGAAAGCTTAAGAGATTAAGATACTCAATAACAGTATAACATTAAAGAAACATAAAAAAATAATAAATGAATGATGGAAGTAACACTACACTTGCCCATATGAAAGTTAGATGATTTAGAGATAATGGCGAGGGGTAATTAGAAAAAATTAGAAAAATTATATTCTTGGCTTAACTTACATATTAATTAGTACTAATACCCAATGACATACCTCACTCATGCTCTACTGAACATCAATGGCCCTTTTAGAATTGCCTAGTGAAACTCAAAACTCTATGCTAAATGGTACTTAGCCCTAAATCCTTTCTTTACTCGAGGATGAGCAAAGTTCAAGTTGGAGGATGAAAAGCTTTATGTGTCTTAAATTATAATTGCAAACACACGATATGCAATGTAACACTTTCAGCAAGTATAGATTGATCCCACAAAAATTGGGTGTATGAAGTGTGTTTAAACTCTTGCTCAAGCGGGCTTGAAGAAGATATGGAGATTGATTGTTAACTACTAATAAAGCAGTAAAGAAATAATTATAAAATATATCAACTAAAGGATCTAGGATTTTTGAATCCACTAGACGAAAGATTTAGGTAGCCATTCTCATGATTTCTCATAGAATGTCCTTTAGGTCTTCTTATCAAAGTGCAAAACATGAACAAACATGGACCATGAAGAGACTTAATTGAACTATGATCCATTAAGCATTTCATTTTACCTTAGATAAGAGATTCTCCTTTCTTGTGTTGATCCAAGCATAGGCCATGAAAGAACTTTAACCAACTATGACCTATCACGATTTTATCGTAAGAAAGGTTGAGGACTTTGATCTTTCTTTACTTCTTCTCTTGTGTTATCTAAGTATGGGCTATGAAGGAGCTCTAACTAACTATAATCCATCAAGCTTTTCTACAAAAGAGAGCAGAAGAGGATTTGTAGAAATCGTGAACCTTCTACCTGTTACCACTTCTTGCACCGAATCAAGCATGAATTATGAAGGAGTTTTGATCCAACTATAATTTATCAAGTCTCTTGGCAAGAAGGAAGGAAAGGAGAAGGACTCTAAACATCAAAAGCATAAAAAAAATCCAAAAGAAATCGATTTCTAACCATGGTCTAGCTTCATCGCAAATCCTTATCGAGTTGCTTAGCCAGACGTGACTTGTTTAGAAGCTATAAATTGATTAAAAATATGAAAGAAACCTTAACTATTTACTAGAATTTAAAGTTATAAAAATTAAGGATATGAAAAATTAAATAAGAAATTATAAGATAAAGTAAACTATCCTATGTACTAAAATTAAACTTATAGAATTTAACTTGCATAAGCAATAATTAAATAAATAGTAAAATAAAATTTTATTGCTGAATTTAAACTCTATACTACAATATACTCCTAACTACTAAGCCATTAACAGGGCTTGGAGTTAAAAATAAAATTAAATAAAAAAAAAACCTAAACTAGGATCTTCTTGATGCATGTCGTAGTGCACCGAAATTAATCCTACTCACTACTATATGGATAGGATGAATCGGAATTATATCCGTAGGGATCTTAGTCTGATTATTTTAAAAATTAAAAAAATTAAAAAAATTAAAAAAATTAATAAAGAGAAAAGAGAATTGCAATAAAAGACTTTTATTAATCTAATAAAGCATGCATAAAAGAAAGATAAAAGTGTGATACAAAATAATTAACTCTAAGTTGAATCTTCTAGCTGTGCTCGATGGTAGGTGTGCTTCCTTGAATCCTTTATCTTCCTTCATGCAGACAGTGATAGGATGGCTGGAAGGCTTGGTCTAGGAATACTAAGAAAGAAAGGTAGATAGAAGTATAGAGATAATGGAGAAGAAAGATAACGGCACTAGAATTAGGACTTCTCTTAGATTTGGTAGAAGGAATGCTAGGATTAGGACCTCCCTAGTCTTTTTGGGATATGGAGAAGGAATAGGAGGCGGCCAGATTGTGGGGCTTAGGGCTTATGGGAGATGATCCCTCAAAAGGGGCATGTAGAGGCTATGGGAGCTTTGAGGTGTATTTATAGAGTGGGGGCTAGGGTTTCAAGAGAGTTTGAGGTGTGGGGAGATTCTTGTGGCATGAGGTTTTGTGGAGATTGGCATGTAATAATAGAAGAAACAAGCGCATGCTTTAGGAGGCATGTGTAAGAAAGAAAGAATGTAAGAGAGAGAGGGTTGGATGCATGAGGATGTTTTTTGTGTGAAGTTTGGTTGGGTGGCACTCTTCTTCTAAGGTTTGAAGTGATGTATTGAATCTTAGCCTTTGAATCATAAGTTATTTGCTTTTAAGCCCTTGATTGGAGAGGTTGCTTCTTGACTCTTGATCTTGTTAGCTATGTTCACATTTGGATTTGATTAGCCTTTAAGCTGGTTGCATGGTTCACTTAAATCTGAGCCAATTTGAATTCAATTTGAGTTGCACGAGCCCAAACTCCTAATTACCTGCAAAATATATTAGAGAGCATCAAATTCTTAATAAATAAGAAATAACGAAATAGAATTATGTACCTCTAGTGACTTAATTTAAGTATACACCTCCAATTTGAACTTTTTGTTGGTAATTATGTTTTAAAGCTAATTATTTATTTGTAGATGATTGTGCTCATTATATATAAATTGTATATAAATTATAATTAATAAATGTTATTTGGTAGTTCATTATGATCTGTGCATCTTCTTTTTAAGAACTCTTATATTATGATGAAGTCTTTAGAACTTTTTCAATCAATAAAGGAGGATTTATCAAATAGTTCTTAAACTTGTTCGTGATCAAATGATATATTATTAACAAGAATAATAATATTTATCAAGTAGAGATCATTGTGCGCCATGTGGGTTGGTTGTTTTCGTAATCAAAGAGTATAAAGATACTAGTATGATATACAGATGAAATATAAGAGTACATTTGTACTAAACTTGACCCAACTGTGGAGCACTCTGTTGTCGAGAGTAGCTCGTGAAGGATATGGGTATAAGTGTTCTTTTGACTTAAGATCATCATGGTAACTTACAAGTAACTCACTGTACTTTGGTATCGGACTACCTATATTTCTAATACAGTGATAGAAAATTTCTGGATGTGATCAAATACTTGCAAAGTCTATGTGTAAGTCAAGATAGGATTGATTACTCCAGATTTTGGAGATAATGCTTCACTGTGTTTCAATGAAGTAAAATCTTGGTCAGGATAATCCTTGTAAGGAGTCACAAGATTTATAAGATTGAGACACAATACGGATGCACTGATTAAGAGTTGACAGTTTAACTTTGAAGTCATCCTGAGCATGAAGGATCAAAGAATAAATTATACAGTAACCATATGCTAGAGTTCTTGGATGTTGCTTTGCAATCATTCGATCTATCCAGACATCAGGTATCATTACTAGATGGTCACTTCAATTAGTATAGAAATTAATTTTATGCTATCGATTTAGTGTTCGAACCCATGGGATCATATATAATAGAAGTTTCTGTCTGATCAAATGGCTGATCAATGGTTATGAATCATTCAAGGGTATAATCATCAATATGATTGATGATTAACCTTATGCAATAGTTGTCGTAAAATAATTTGCTAAGAGTTAGTAAATTAATGAAGGATTGATTAGCAATTAGATTACTGATTAACTTAATTTGATTGAGTATTGAGGTTCGAATCAAATTAATTGAATTGGATTCAATTAGGTTTGATTTGATTAGTTTATAAGATGACCTAATTACTAAAGAAGATGAATTTCTGATTTGATTAGAACTTGAGCTCGATTAATTTTGATTGGATTAAGATTTAGTTAAGTTGATTAAGTGCCTAATTAGATTAGGTTCATTCATCTAATTGGGTCTAACCAAATCTGATTTGGATGAGGACCAGATTGGATTGAATAGAAATTCAAATGGGTTTGAATTTTAAATCTTGCACCAACTCCCTTCTCCATGCCATCCTCTTTCATGCTAAATTAGATTTGCATTAAGTTTCTCATTCCAAAAAGAGTTTACTCATCCCTCTTCCATGCACAGGTGATTGGGATAAGGATTGGTTTGAAATCAAATTCAAATATGATTTGAATTCAAGTTCGAATTTTGATTTAAATTCAACATGAATTTTGAATTCAAGTTTGGATCAAACAAACCCTATCCAATTGGTTGGATGCCAAAAATTAAAAGGCCTCCTTTTAGGCATGGGTGAGTGATCGAAAAAAGGTTTTCACTATGAAAAACAAAGAAAAAGAGGGAGGGCATGAGATCTTCTGGCATGGGTTCCCTATGATTCTGATCTAGGGTTTCAAAAAGAGAGAAAAGTGAGAAGAGAGTGTCTCATCTTCACCTTCTTCCACCACATATTCCTCCTAAACATCCATCTTCTCCTCCAAGAAGAGTCTAAGAGATCCGTAGAAGGAGTACAATCAGCCATCAGGAGCAGATCTTTGTAAGGAAGCTAGCATCTTGAGGAGACCATCGATTGTCAAACCTCCAATTGGATAAGGGACTTCGTGTGGATATCTGTAGAAGTCAGACATCTATGCAACCGCTACATGACAGGAAGAACCCCAAATCCACAGAAGTCAGCTATAGTGAAAATCGATCCACACTCAGGTGATGAGATCTGATCTCACTTTCCTTATAGATGCGATCTACTACTCAGATGTGATCTATAGTTTTAGATTTCAGATTATGCATATATGTTTATGTCATCGATCCATGTGTAGGTAGATTTTAGATCTGATCTTATGCATGTTAGGTTAATATGATTAATCTAGAGTCTTCTGTTGCTTTAAATTTTGAAAAAGTTTTGAAATCTAATGCATAAAACTGCCTACCCTTCCTTCAGTAGTATCAGAGCATAGTTGCTTTTGACATGAACATACATACTTAGATCTGAAATTTTATCTGTTACATATGTAATATATTAGATTAGATATCTTACTAGCTTAGTACTCGAAATGAGTTTATCACCATGGCCGTCTGGTCATAAGAAGAAGCACGGATTAAAGTTCCTCTCTTACCTAATCAATGGATCTCTTATGGCGTATAGGGGTATCGTTGTGATCACATCTCATGAAGAAGAACAGCAAAAAAAATTTAAATTATTTGTGTTGGTGCAAAAATCCGTCGACGTCGGAGATGTTGGAGTCGAGGGTGCCGCGGTCACTGCCGGAACCTGCAAAAGGAAGTCTAAACCGGAGTTGGGGTTGCTCCGACAAGACCCTCCGATGCTAAAGTCAGTTCTCTACCTCAACAAGAATGGAGAGCTCGAACGGAGATTTTAGCAGAGTTTTGAGATAGAGACGAGAGCTTAGAGAATAACGTATCTGGAGGGCCTTATTTATAGGCAGAGGGTGCAACAGACTTGATAGCAACGT
>KE508016.1:4512-16133 GCA_000441515.1 Elaeis oleifera
CTAACTTATTATATATATATATATATATATATATATATATATACACCTTTTTGCTTTTACACATAATTGGGTGTGTTCTGATTACTCTACATTATCAAATTTTGTATATATATAGTGTATCTGCAAATTATACTTTTATATCACTTAATTTCTCCTTTTAGCAAACAAACATATTCATCTCAATTCCCAAACTTCAAAAAAATTTACATCCATCAAAAGAAAGAATATTGTAACTTTGATCTCCAACATGGAGTTTAAAACAATTTTTCATTAACAAACATTGGAAAGGAAGATTTTCTTTACCAAATTTCTATTTGTTATTTCTTAGTAATGAAAAAATCTTCTTTATTATTTAGAAGTGAAACAAAATCTAGAGAAGGAAAGAAGATGATGTGAAAATAAAGGAAAGTTTCTTTGGAAGCCATAAAATTCATCTTCTCAAAAAAGTGACGATTTTTAGGGAAAGTAGTAACACACAAGAGGATGTTGACAACTCATCGATAGCTTAAAAACTTATGCAAAACTTTCTCTATAATTTTCTAAATTTAACTGAATGAGAAAAACTATCTTGAGAAGAAAAATGTAAGAGAGAGGGAGACCCTCTATAATATAGTTATCTAAGATTTAAATCTTAATCTTTAGTGGCCCAAATATAATTATGAAGATGATCTTAGATTACAGACAATCCTTATCGCAGGATAATCTGATCGTTAATGATTTAAAATCATCATGTTTGATATATCATGTTCTATTAATTAAAATTCTTGGGCATCAACGATCACATAATACCAAAGCTATGTAAGAGGATGTTGACAACTCACTGATAGCTTAAAAACTTATTCAAAACCTTCTCTGTAATTTCCTAAATTTAATTAGACGAGGAAAACTCCCTTGAGAAGGGAAGTGTAAGAGAAAGAGAGGGAGACCATCTACAATATAATTATCTAAGATCTAAATCTTAGTCTTTGGTGGCCCAAATAAATTATGAAGATGATCTTAAATTACAGGCAATCCTTATCACAGGATAATCTGATCGCTAATGATTAAAATCACTATATTTGATATATCATGTTCTATTAATTAAAGATTTTTGGGCGTCAACGATCACATAATACCAAAGCTACATAAGAAGATGTTGACAACTCACTGATAGCTTAAAAATTTATTCAAAACTTTCCCTATAATTTCTAAATTTAATGGGATGAGGAAAACTCTCTTGAGAAGAAAAGTGTAAGAGAAAGAGAGGGAGACCATCTACAATATAATTATCTAAGATCTATATCTTAGTTAGTCTTTGGTGGCCCAAATAGAATTATGAAGATGATCTTAGATTATGGACGATCTGTATCTCGAGATAATTTGATCGCCAATGATTTAAGATCATCATGTTTGATATATCATGTTCTATTAACTAAATATTTTTGGGCATCAACGATCATATAATACCCAAGCTATCCCAAATATATTCAAAAAAATATATTTATTAATCATATAAAATATATCATAATAAATATTATGATATTTATTAATGTATTAATTATTATTATATTTTATAAAATATATGTAAATTATTAATCATGTAAAATATATTAATTGCTACTATAATTAATATTATATTATAATATATTATTTTTAATACTAATATTATTTGATTAAAAAATAAGGTAAATAGAAGTAATATGCTAAATGATTTCACTATATAAATATCAGGTACAATAAATCTTAGACATAAATTAGGAAATCAAAAGATAAAATATCTACTTACACTGGTTTATACCTTTTTGCTTAGCATCGACTAGGAAATAGCTTACATTTACTATTATTTTAATTTCAACCACTCAATTAAGACATAAATCAACATGATGGCTAAAAAGGTGTCCCATCAATTAGGACAAGAAGAAAATGCAATACATAGACTAATCCATTAAGAGATGGCGTGTTCAACTTTTCCATATCTTTCTCAGTAGATGAGAACATTTTGGTGTGGCCTTTTCCTAATAACAAAAATCACGAGCAGAATCTGATCCTTAATTATACAATAGCCATAAAACACATCACATGTGCCATACCAACGATGGTGAGGCACTTTCTCAAAATTGTACACGGATGACTGACTGGATATACGAGAAATATGTGTCACATGTACTGACCCAATGATCATCAACCATGCACGGTTATGCTTGCCATCAACGGTGAGGCTGTAACCATTTTGACGCATGTACATAGCAAGCTTGGAATTTCCAAGCTAACCACACCCCTGGTGAGCGGTGTTAACTCTACGGAATTAGGGTAAGTCAAATGTTTGAGGACAGGAAAGGCAAGTAATTGGAGAAGGGTGGCACAGATGAGCTGATGGCAGGTGACCAGATCCCATCCCACATATGGGGTTAACGGAAGCATACTCCCTCCATAGAATCCGATTGCATCAGGAAACCGCCTCCACCGCTTCTAATTTCTGCGGAAGAGAAGAAGAGAGACTTCTCTTCCGGTGAGCAGTGAGCGATGGCTTCAACTGCTTGTGTCTCGGGGCCAAGCTCTCTGTCCCACTTCAAAAGGAGAGAAAAAGGAGCCACCTTTTTCCACCAAAAGGCGTTTTTTGGGCTCGTGGAGCCTTGAGGCCATCGCCCAGGGATCTGCTCTTGAAGAGCTCATCATATGGGTGGAGGAGGAGGCACTCCCTAACCCGCATCACACCCTTCTCCCCTGTCATGCAGTGGCAGGAGTGCAGGTATTTGATCCGACGTTCACTTGCTTATCTGCCAAATTGATGTCTTTGTTTGGATGCTAGAATCTGTCGATCTGGTCGTGGGAATCGATTGGTAAGGCTCTGAATTGATGCCGATTGCCGTAAAAATTGTAACTTTGTGCTTGAAGTTTGGAATCTTGGCTTTTATAATCCCTTTCTATACTTCTTATAGCGTGTCTGAATGATGATGTAGTAATGCTGTTCTTTTGCCATTGGACATATGTCAAGTTCAATTCTTTTTATTATTGTCTCCTTTTTATATCTGGAATGTTCGAATCTGTTAAGCAGGGTTTTATGATGCCTTTTTTGTACTTTTTGTAGCGTATCTGAATGATTAGTGTTATAATGCCGTTCTTTTTGCCATTGGACATGTGTTGAGTTCGGTCCTTTTTTGATCATTTTCTCCTGTTTATGTCTGTGATATTTGAATCTGTTGAATGGCTTATGGTACGAGGCTTTGGATCTCAATGGGCTTGGCTGTGTGCAGAAATGTGGAGCTTAACCTGGAATGCTGCTTTTGATCTTTGAGGCCTCTTTATTCCGTGTTTAAGTACACGAACTTGCACCAATTTCTTTTTTTTTTTGTTTTACACCTTTTTATTAATGTCCTTTTTGATTGGTTATATTCCAAAATCTCTGATTAGTTATTCAAAAAGTGGTTTATTGAAAAGACTGAAGTACTGAAGTGGGCTGTGAATATCAAATTATTACATCACAATGTAGAATTAATATCATTAAATTAATATTCTTTCCTCACATTTTGCGTAACTACCTTGGTATCTGTTTCTCAATCCAATAACCCAGATGCCCAATTTATTTTCTAATTGGTCTATCGGAGTTAATATGTTTAATGGTAGAATCTGTTCTTGGAGTAGTAGGTCGTTCTTTGAATGATTTGTAATGATATGAATTTTTTGGAAAAAGCTATTGTAAGGCAGATCATCTGCTTATTGTTGTGTTTCACTAATCAGTATCGAAGTCTGAATTATTTTTATTTATTTCTATAGCTGCATGATCTTGATCTTCAAAAAGTACTATGTGCCAGGATGATGTAAAATTATTATTTGTAGTCTTCTTTTAGCGTGATGTGAAGTTAAAATAGGTTGTACTGATACTGTAGAAAGATCTTTACAACCTAGCTCAAAGTGGTGCTCTTTATAGGATATCACAATTGTTAATATCTTTCTAATTGTTTTCTTGTGTTATTTGATCTAATCCTACAAAAAAAAAACCGAAGTTCCTCTTATTTTAACTAATTCAAGTTGAAAAGGGGGGATTCTCCCTTGGCAAAGCTAGGGTGAAATTGGGAAGAAAGTTTTATATTCAAGATAAATTCATGAGCAAGTTGTTCGAACTTGTACTTCATGTCGATCATGTGCATGCAAAAATGCTAGAAACTTCTATTTGACTCTAAGACCTGCCTTAAAGGGCTTCCACTTGGATGTCAAGGTCCCAATTTCTAGACCTACTATCTAGTTGAATGGTTCGAATACCCAAAGTATAACCAAAATATTTTCCAAGGAAGTAAAGGACATTTTCTAATGGTATGTTTGAATTTGAGTTTTTCCTACAAAACTTAATTTGATGAAATTCATATTTATTGTTAAGTAAGGATTTGATTTTTATATCATAATTTGATGAAATTCATATTTATTGTTAAGTAAGGATTTGATTTTTTTATCAGTCCTTTGTATCCACTGGAGAAATCCATTAGTATGTGCATTCCATGTCAACAATGACATTTATAGTAGTTTTGTCAGAAACTAATCTACATATACATTGATCATTGGGTCATGATATACTCCATAAGGTTCCAAATATGAAATCAAGATATTAATCCAATTGGAGAGAAGGAAGATTTTCCTCAACCCACTCAACTCGAATCTCTCAAAAAAAATTTAGAAGAAGATGAAAGAATCGCTAAAGTAGGGCTTAAGTCCTCTTTTCTTTTGTTTATTTATTTAAAACTAAGGTACATCGCCTCTATTTATAGTAGCGAGGTTTGTCTTTATACAATTCGGATCGAATTTCTCTTCCTAGTTGATAAAAGGACAGTGAGATTCACCCTTACACAATTCAGGTTGGATTCATCTTCCTAGTTCTAGTAGGATTCTTTTACGTAAAATAGATATTCTAGTAGAAATAATCTAGAAAGAGCTAAAATTTTTCAAGAGGTAGATCTTGACTCGTACATCAACTCTACCTTGTGTTACTCCATTGAATTCTTCTTGGATTGGAAGATATGCTCGATTAAAGTCTTATCTGAAAGAAACTTTTAGTTTGACCTGTTTGTTTCAGGCCTCAAATGAAGAAATTTGGATCTGATCACTTGAGGCACCGCCCTCTAAAGGGCGTGGTGTCACAGCATAGATCTCAAAAAACTATTCGATAAAAGAAAAAGATTATCTCAATCGGACATCGTATGATCAAGTTATGGTCTCTAAAAGCTTGGTCTACGATTTAGCTTCCTAGTGTGGCAGATTTTCTCTTGGACCCTATCCAGCTCTATCCGTAATGGCCAAGGTGGTTTACATCAAATCTGATAATCCTCTTGGATCAGATATAGTTGTTCTTTCACTCTTATTTTCATGTCACAATTTATGTTCAGGCCTAACAATTTCCTAATCAATAAGCCATGTCATGCTCCATAATAATGTTTTTGCAATCTTGTGGTTTATTTCAATATTAGCATACAATTTTAAAGCTATGTTTTCGCAAAGATTTGCTTTGCAAAATTGTTGTCTCTATTGGTTTAGGAAAGTCCAAATGTGTTTTCATGGTTAGGCTTTGTAATGGTCAATCTATGACATCCTACAACAACTCTCACACAATCATTTTAAGTCTTTGAGTCTTAAAGACTTTGTCTTTGCAGTTCTATCCATCAACATGCATTCCTAGACAAGTTGAAGTTCAATTTGTAGAGAAATGAGTATCATGTGTTTGCAATATATCGCATGCATTTGGATTTGAATTTGGTGAATAAATAATCTATTCACAACAAAATCTTGATTTCTAGCTATATTGCATGATAATTAGCTACCAATGAATATGACAGGTGCATCAGTTGTATTGACTGACTTGTGCTGAACTAGAAGTTGGCTAATCTATGAGGAAAGTAATCTTAGCTGGCTAACTGAGTTATTGATATTTTGCATGCTTAGCCAACAATGTGCACACTGCATAATTCCAGATTCACTGTGGAACATGTTTGTGTATGCGATATCTGTGACATAAATACTTGTAAGGCTTTAAGGAGAACTTATTTCAAATGGATGGACAAGTGACATTTGCTTGCGTTCATAAATTCTCCTTCAGCTTTATCATTCTTATATTTGCAATGCTGCATCACTGTGAAATAGTTTACCAGATTTGATATGTCATAATTGTTTCTACATGAGAAATGAGTTGTATATGTCTGTGTTTTCAAAATTTTGTTAATGCTGTTCACTGAATTATTTTAGGTTATAGTTTTCCAGCTTAATTCTATCATGTTAGCTTTTTTCATGAGATTATCATTGAAAAGTGATAGATTAATGAGCTTGAATTAGAGTATGATGTGATAAAAAAGGTATTATATGGTAACTGAATGTTCATGTGGTTGCAGCTCTGAGATTGAAGTTGATGTTCCATGTTCAGTAGCGTATGACTGTTATTCAGATCGTGAAACCATTCCACAATGGATGCCATTTATATCATCTGTCAAGGTGCTTGCTGACATTTTGAGTCTGTTTGTATATCTTAGGGTAAAATGCCTAACATATCCCATCCTTTGCTTAGTGCTTCGTTAACCTTGTTTGAATATACAATACAATAATGGATTAGAATGGTAATTTGCATCTAGATTAATGATCTTCTGAGATACTGCATATCAAAAGTCCTCATTATAGATGTTTCTTTAACGTTGTTTCTTTACTCCCATTTCCACTAAATTGTTTGAGCCTCTCTGTTAAAAAAGACCTGTTTTGAAATATCAAAAGCATCTGCAAATAGTTAGCCCAGGCCTAAAGCGTGCATGCTCACTTAACAGGTGTATGGCATCCTACGAGGCTGTGCGTTGACAGCCCCGCTTTTCTGTCCTATAGTGATGAAAATGTTAGGTGTTTATCTCTGCTTATTTGCCATGAAGGTCCCTTCTTAACTGAAACCTATCAGTTTGAGTTTCTAACAACCATAGATTGTCAGCCTCTTGCTAGAGGATTTTCAATATGCTTCTGCCAAATTTACAAGTTGTGGAAGTCAGCCTCATTTGCAAATGCTGTTGAAATATTGTTTGAAAAATTTCAAGCTTTATGTTTGTAATATGAAAAAGGCTTCAAGGTGTTTTTTGTGGAAATATGATCAAGCATTTGTGGTGATCATTTACAAGTGAGATTGTCGAGTAGCTAACCACAAAATTGGGCTTAGATCAAAGTTTTTTCTCTTCTTTCATTCCTTCTTTTGTTCATAACATAATACTGTATCAAGAACAAATATTCATTGTTGCATTCTTTGTATTTTCTTCTTCGACTATGGGACCCATTGTAGTTTGTCTGTCCCAGATCCAGGAAACATTTGATATGCATAACACACCTAGAGCCCAACTGTTGTTTGCTAGCTCAGCAAATAACATTTTTTTTAATTATCACACATGTTATTTCAATGATGTTCGGGTCATGCCTTCCTCAAGTTCTTATGCCCTACCATTTTCCTTCTGATACCAGGCTCTGAGTATGACAATCTTTGCATGATAAATGTGTATCCCTGAATATCTATTATCTATGTAAAAGCCAGCTCTGTAGTTACCAAAAGAAAAAGGCATGACCATGCCTATTGCTTAGCTCACATCATTCATAACTCCTGGTAACAAGGAGAGCTATCTGCCTATCTGGCAGTTCCCAATACACCAACTTGAAACATATGAGAAGTAATTTTCTTTTCTTTGTTTTTTTTTTTGTCGGTTTTCTTCTTTTCTTTTTCAGGTGAGGATAAGGCTTGTTGTTGTAGGATAATTTTTCATGGCTGAAGCATGAAATGTGGTTCAAATTAGCTCATGAGGTGGTTCTCTACTCTACCTAGGAGTCTATGACAACAATATAGTCTTGTGACATGCCAAGATAAGTGCAGTCGAATGATATCTAGCTTCTATTGAATGTGCACTTTGTAGTTTACTGTATTGGACACATTAAATGGTCCAGTTTAGTCCTGTCTATTGCCTAAGGGCAAAAGGCTTCACAAGCTGTTCATTAAAGATCAAACAAAATGATGTGTCTTTGGAAGCAGCAGTCTATGATGACAAAATCAACGGATATGTGGATTAGTAACATACTAATATATGCTTGGTTAAATTGATAACCATGCTATACTCATAAAAGTGTTGTGAAATGATCTTAGAAATGCTTCCAATATGAACTACCGTGCAAAAGGAAAAAGGTTTGACAAACTGTAAAATGGATGGACAAAAGAATTTTATTTGTCATCAGAGCATATGTATCATCAGCATTTGAACTAAGGAGGTCATCTGGGAATACAGAATGGGTCTTCCAGTGTAGATCCCTTCTGTACCAAAACACAGGAAAAATGTTTGAACCAGGATTTTAGAAACCTTGATATAATGTCATTACAGATGTGGTACAATTTTCAGAGAGAGTTAAGTTAATGAAACAAATGCAACAGCCAAACATGTCAACAAATTTATTGGTGTGAAAGAAATATCAGTCACAGAAAATGACTTGCTGATGGCAAAATTGAAGTTTCTACTAAAGAAATATATTTGATAATGATGGAGAAATGTTGATTATTGGCTTGGATGATATTGAAGAAGTGGACAGCAGATTAATGAAACTTAGAATTCAATGCTCGATATGTTTAAGTTTGAGGTGTAATAAGTTCTTAAGAGACAACTAGATTTCTGACTTGGTATATTCAGAAGTTTTTTAATTCATTGAAGTAGTCGCACTAGAAAAGATTATGATTAAACTTATCCAGCAACAGCACTGTACTCCTCCAGAGTGTGAAGATATATTCAGGCAATAGACAACAAAGCAACCATAGGGGTCTGCTCTCTGCATAATTTTCAATATCACAAGAAACTTAAGAAGATTGAAGTGGAAGTAGTTGAACAAAGATGATACTGGAAAGAAGAATTCTAAACTTGAATGGATGCAAGTTACAAGATATGTATGTGTAAGTGCATAAATGGGTGTGGTTTTAATACACAAGGTGTAAAGTAAGAACTTCACACCCACTACAGATTTTGCTCTTGAGGTTGAAAATGCTTATCTAAACTTTTGGATGTATTCTCAAAGGCCTAAAATGCCTATGTATAAATGCATCATGACCTGCCATGTTATATATACCGTTTAATGGCACAATTCACTGTGTTAATTTAGGGTGATTTAGTGCATAGGCAAAGGGCCTTCAAACAAACAAACAAATGATGTTTGTTAATTTCATGAGAACCTCTAAATGTTATGGGATCTGAACATGATGTCTTAGTTGGACTTCCTGTTTTATATACTGGATCCTAGCCAGAATTGGATTACTATGACTAAATATTGTCCTTTGTATGGAGGTGGTGATTTCTTGTAAATTTTGTTTATTGTGTCTATGCACTAAGATCATTGTAAAAGGAAGCACTTTCCTTTCTCTTTCCCTTGCCTATAGCTATACAGTTAAATCAGTCAGCATATGGTTGTCTTTAACT
Organism: Elaeis oleifera; assembly: GCA_000441515.1. Lineage (NCBI taxonomy): Eukaryota > Viridiplantae > Streptophyta > Magnoliopsida > Arecales > Arecaceae > Elaeis > Elaeis oleifera. Next base: position 13,941 of record KE508016.1, read on the forward strand.
TACTGTGTTATTGCATTTATAGAAGACTGGTAATTTCATGAGAAGCAATCTTGATTCAGATTAGAATATTTACATGTTTTTTACAGATTTTGCAAGATAAGCCTGATCTATCACGCTGGTCACTGAAATATGAGGTATTTGGTCGTGATGTTGAATTATCTTGGCTTGCTCGAAACATGCAGGTTCGGATCAGCTGAAGTCCAGCTCAATGAAAATAAGAAGTAATTATAGTCTCAATTCTTGAACTTCTTTCTTGTGTTGCAGCCTATTCCTAATCAGAAAATCCACTGGCGATCTCTGGATGGTCTTCCCAACAGGTAGGGCAACAACCCAATTTATTATACAGAGTATGGTAATTTTTTCTGTTATGATACTTCATGTTGTAGGACATCTGAAACTGCTGCTTTCCTGCACCATGGTCCACGTTGTTGCAGAACATTTGCCCAAAAAAGTGCATCCTTTACTTCGTGATTTTGTCTGCAGGCATATTCATTGAACTAAGATGTGTAGTTTCTGACAGCAGGCAGCTCATTGTTTAAGCAGTCTACATTTTCTATTGTGTCTACTCTGCTGAAGCTTTTCAGGAAACTGAGTGGTTAGATAGATTTCTTGTTTAATTACATCTCAGTTCTTGTGTCAAATGATCTTTCTTTGATGTTCATCAGGTTCATCAGTTCTAGTGTCAACCTAGAAATTATACCTTTCTTATGAACCCTAGTTCTAAGCATGACCCTAGCATGAAAGAAAGCAGCTTAATGACTCATTCATGTGTCTTTGTTCTTTTTTCTTTTCTTTCTTGTTGTAACTTTTTCTTTTGAAGGTAGAAAGGGTGATGCTCTTTCAATATGTTTTTAGAATATCAGCATTAAGAAATTGACCTGCATGGACAGGAGTATTATCTAAAAGATTTTATGATTATATAACTTTTCAATGACCATCTCCATCAAAAGGTATGTGATACCAGTCTCAGTCTCTGTAGTAAATAATAATAATAATGATGATGATAATGATAAGCCACCAAATTTCTTTGCACTTCTAGCCAGTCAGAAGATCTGAGAACGTACCGAGGAACAGATCATCAACTACCAATTTAAGAATCCCATAGATACCCATAACTATGAATCCATTTACAAACTTCCCAAAAGATAGCACATGAAAGGACATAGAGAAACTTAAGTCTAACTTCTGAAACTTCAAGGGTATCACTATGACTTTCATGAGTGCATGACTGTTCCATGTGAGATTGGCTCAGCTGCATTTCTAACTATTTGCATTATATAAAATATGAGCAAAATGAACTGATGGTGTACAGAAAATGTCAGGAAATCTGTGGTTCAGTTGTTCGTTTATGTTTTCTCATCAGATAAGCATTGGAGTAATTATTTTCTCATGCATGCAGAGGTGCTGTTCGATTTTTCCTAAAGGCTCATCCTCCTGCAGAATACAAGTGAGAGTGCTTCACGTGATCTGTTTCTCTTCATGTTTCTAGTGTCAGTTGCTTCAGGAGCCATCTTCATTAAGAATATAACTTATTTGCTTCTTTTCCATGATGCAGTTGACTGTTTCATATGAAGTTCCTGAAATTTTAATTCCAGTGGCATCGGTGAGTATCATACACAATTTAGCAGTCTCAAGTTTGTAAAGCATTTTTCCTTCCAACAGTCTGCAGGCTTCCTTGAATTGAACTTTATATTTCTGCAGGCACTGAACCTTTCCTTGAAGGTTGCTTGCACGTGGCTTGGAGCGATTTGCAATCTTGCAAAGAATACCAAAGAAGATCCCCGACATTAACCTGCAAGGAGCTGCCTTATGAATTCCATTGTTTGACAGTAATAATGCTATACTAAAAATAGCAGCTAATTTGATTAAAAGGCATGAATGCATGCCTTCCAATTTGAAGCAAATGAGATATGAATCTCAATTCATCAAGAAGTTTGACATTAATGGATATTTTGATTCTGATTTACCTTGATTGATCTTATATCTGATCACTTGAATATCCGGATTATTCTAAGACTAACCCATAATGTCGATCTGTCAGGAAAATCAGAATATCATGCACGGTAATCTGGTCTCTGGCGATGATCATGACCTTGAGTGCTTATCTAAATATATGCTGACATTGTTTAGTGAACTGTTTTGATTCCTTTGGTGCTTCTTCATATATATATATATATATATATATATATATAT
>KE508016.1:25698-46226 GCA_000441515.1 Elaeis oleifera
ACAAATTATTTATCTAAGAAATAAATATATTGTAGCTATCCATATTTCCTCTAAAATATAATAATATGCTTCAAAAAAAAGTATCTAAACCTGATATTAAATGAGCAGCTTGTACATTTGTATCGAATGGATACAATTTTGGATTTGGGCATTATGTAACAATAAGAATATATAATTTTATTTTAAAATTTTTATCAAAATATTTTTATGAAATATATAAGGTATATCATGTGGTTATAAGACGGACATAATCATCCTATCTTGCATAAAAATAAATAAAATAAATATTTAATATATAAATATTATATAATATCATCATTGTGTTGTTATATTATGTAATATATTACTATATTGTAGAGTAAGAGGACTGGATCCATCTAGATGAAATAGATAAAATTAAATTAAATTTTTTGTGGTATATCCTTCTAAACATTCAAATTTGTATGAATATCCTCATGAAATTGCTATTTATATATATATCCTTATAAATTTTTTTTGCACATCTATCCATAAAGATATTTTAATCATTTAAATTTTAAACCATTAATTTTTTAACAACGTTAAATGATGTAGATACATATGCAAAAAAATAAGAAAAAAGAAGAATATACATATAAAACAAGTATTTTACGAGGATATACATGTAAATATGAATTTTGAAAGGATATTCACATAAATTTCAATATTTAAGAGAGTATACATGCAAAAAAATTATTTTTATTATATCCAATTGCACCCATAATTTAGAATCCACAATAGTGCACAAATGGTTGATAGTTGAAGGCACTTGGTTCTAACTAATTCCGATCTTCTTTCTTTCTTTTTCCAAGAGAAGTAATTTCGAGATACTTTCTTGACTTGATTCGTGAAGTAAGTAGGATACAAAGTCTACTGCCACCTTCCAAAAAGTTGCATATATTTTACACACCATATAAAAATATCCCTACAAATCACTTCAACATTTCCATTATCTAGCTAAATAACTGGTTATTATCTCGTCTTGAAGGATAGGTTACTTGGATCTATGTGTGTATTTACGTGCGTATTAATGATCTTCCCTTGGCCCCTTTGTTGCATGGATTGATCTGTAAGTGTTCTGGCATCTGTATACTTCACCTTTACAACAGAGGAATGTTTTACGATCGCCAATACTGCCTACCAAGGGAAGCTAGATAGCCATAGAGAAGAGAGAGGACACCATCAAATTTCTAATTGACTTCATCCACTAAATTTTGGGAATCAGCTAATGATAATAATCGATGAGGTAGATAACTATTGTTGACTTGGGGGAAATCAGTTGCTTCTTTCTACTCCATGTTGTTGAAGAGATTGTTAAGCAAATTTTGGTAGAAGTGTGTTGAAAAAGAATGATTACTAATATTAACGCAAGTTTGGGAAACCTATCTGAAGTGCATCGAGAAAGAATGATTACTCATTATAATGGAAAGTTTGGCAGCCTTAATTACCTAAAGAATTATGAAATTCCATTTCATGTATCTTGCTTCATTATTGATTTGTGTAAGAACTACTACCATTCAAAATTGCTGGGAAAAATTTCTTCTTCCAGTTTCTCAACTTATTCCCAATTTTGGTACCTACTCTTGGTCAATTTATGTAAGAAACTTATCATGCGATGTTATTTCCATCCAAAGATGTCTTGCTTTCCATTAAACAACCAATGAACTGGTTCCATAATGATCTCCTAACATCAGAGGGAGTTCTAATTTTAAGCTAGTCTTTTTTAAAAGGCAATAAATGATGGTGATTAATGTCACAGGTAGTTCTAACTCGGAGGGTTTTTTAGATTGGAGTCTCTAATAAGATAATAGAATAAATGATGCAAGGGGAAAAGCTAGATAACAACTACTTTTTGAGTTGTTCTAGTGAGTTGCTGAAGTCTACGAAGTCAACCATACGCTACTCCATCCATTTGCATGTTATGACAATGTATTGTCTTCATAATAAAGCATATCAAAGTTCCAATCCCGTTTAATTCCCAGAAACTAACCATGCGTCAATGAGCATTTATTCCTTTCTTGATATTTTCGGTGCCTCTATCTCAAATTTTATGGGGCTTCTAATGCTTTGGTAATTGAAAACATGGCTGGCTGGACTTTGGTTAGAGGGGATGCCGGACTCAACCATATTTAAATAAAAATATTTCAAAAAAATAATTATAAAAAAAACATTTTTATGTTGAATAAAATTTAAAATAAAAGAATTAATGATTAATCCTCTGATAAGCTGGAAATTTCCAACTGTCCTTTTTTGTTGGTATTTTTTTTTCTTTGTTACGTTGAGGTAGCTAATATCTATTGTAAATACAGTTAGCATGGTCAGAATCTGAGAGATTGTGAAACTATGCTGAGATGGCTGAACTAAAGTCCCAAATAATTGGATCTACTTGATTAGCTACATGGGTGTTATCTAATTAGCTATATTATTTGTCTTTCTATAAATATGAGTAGCTTAAAAGTTCACAAATATCCGTATATCTGAAAGAAGTGGATAACCTTGCTTTGATTATGTCTCCGAATGTAATCTAGTCAAACACTATTTCAAATCTTCTTCCAATATGATGCTAGTAGCTATTAACATAATTTAATTATTGGGAGGATCAGGTCCAATGGATCAGCCTAATAGTCACTCGTCATATTATTCTCTTATATTTAAACAATTCAAGGTCAAATGAGAAATTCCTATTATCTATCATGCATAAGCTCCAGGATTTGGATTTGCTCGGACCTAATTTATGTAGTAGTTTCTCTAAAACATAATTATATATATATATTTTTAAATTAATAATATTATATAAATAAATAATATTACAAATAAATATATGAATCATATTAATTATCTATTATATCTATATTTATTTTTTAATAAATATAAATATTAATTAAATATTTAATTTTATTATATTAATAATTAATATAAAATAAATCTGAATGAATAATATCCTCTCCACCTGCGCCCCTTGGAATCAAGGAGGAACCGGGATCACGGATCACGCAGACCGCCCTATGTTTGCTACCACCAACCATGATCCCACCTCGACCCACCACTAGAGAGAGGAGGTTCGCATGGAAGTCCGAGATGTCGTACTAAGGAACGTGCCTTGTCTTACCGGCAACGCCGGTGGCTTGGCAGGTACGTTCACCGCACCAGCCGGTTACTCGATTCGGAAAGGTTCAAGCCCCTGGGTTTTGCAGAAGAACAAAGAGATCGATCTTTTTTCCACTCCAGCTCGAAATCCAGGATTCCCTTCCCCTTCTCCCGAATCTAGGGTTTCTGCGGGAAGAAGTGACGATCCACTCCCAGGGCTTCTCACTTCGGATCGATTCCTTCTCGGCGGCGAGATGAAGCTCGCGGGGCTGAAAACGGTGGAGAACGCCCACGACGAGTCGATTTGGGCGGCGGCGTGGGTTCCGGCGACGGACGAGCGGCCGGCGCTCCTCATGACTGGATCGCTCGACGAGACGGTCCGGCTCTGGCGGCCCGACGAGCTCGCCCCGGCCGGGCCGCCCTCCCGGGGCCACGCTCTTGGGGTGATCTCCGTCGCCGCCCACCCGCCGGCACTGTGGCCGCCTCCGCCTCCCTCGACAGCTTCATACGGGTGTTCGATATCGACTCCAATGCTTCCATTGCCACCCTCGAGGCCCCTCCCTCCGAGGTCTGGAACATGCAGTTCGACCCCAAGGTGAGGTCTTTTTGATGTTCTGTAGGACTAGGGCTTCTATCTTTTCCATTCTTGAATGATCCCAAATGCCTGCGGTAGAATAATCGATGTGCTATGGTTCTTGATTCCTCTCCACTAGTTCTAATTCCAGTTTAAATTAAGGAAATAATATAGAAGTCCTCGTTCTAGCATATTAAATTTTTATAGATCGATGTGTGGTCCTTCTTGTCCGATATGACTGAAGTTGTGAATCTCCTTCATGGACAAAAAATAAAAAGAAAATGAGACTTTGCAAATGGTTCTGAAGTTGTAGAAATGTATCATTTAGGAGCCCAGTACGGTAGGGTTTCTGGGAACCTAACAGCTGTGCTTTTCAACATTGACCGTTCTTGATCGGGTTTGCAAATTGGCATTTCACCCGATCTGGCCATCATTGCTTCTCACCATGAACGAATGTAAACTTTGCCTTTTATCTACAGTCATGTGTGGCATATTTTGGAACTAGAGTATGTTGGCTGTAACGTTTTTGTGGTTTATGAGTCAAAGGCCTCAAAAAGGTCATACCTTCAGACCATTTTGGCTGGGAAAAATATCAGTGATGTAAATTAGGGCATCTCATAGATTTTCCACTTATGCATGCCTTGCAAACATGTAAATATTCTCATTTCTTTGTACTTGTTGTATGCATAACAGATCTGGTGTATGGTGATCATAATTTGTTTAGATCAAGTGAGGTCCATTGAATGGAGTTGAATGGACTTTCACTCTTGAGGGTACTATTTCACAAATCTTCATTATGGGTGCAAGATGGTGTGTACCCCAAGGATTAACTACATAGCTGGCCTATTTGTGGCAATAGACATGTTCTCTATCGAGTGTGTGCATTTAGCATTGCCAAGAACCATCCCACCTTCATTGGAAATTATGAAGCCCTTTTCATAAAAGGTAATATAATTTGCATCCTTGGGCCATTGACAGGTTACTTGATGATTGGCACTTGGTAGTGGGAACTGATCTGCATTTGAGGTGTTCTTTTATGGCTAATAGAAGGTGGGAACTGGTTTAGATTTGAGAGTAAGGAAACAATTTTTTTTTTTTAAAAAATAGTATGTTAGCACTAGAAAAATCATTTAAATTCTTTGCTACATGCATTGAAGAAATTGGATGTAATGTCTGTCATTGAACATAAATTTGATTTAAAAAAAAAAAGAATGATTCGACTGAAAGAAAATCGTAAACAAGGTGGAAGCATTAGGAAGCAGATGAAGAATGGAAGCCTAGTTAGATTCAAAAGTTAGTATCCCACACTGTTAGAAAATTGTGGGTACTATATATACTTACATGATGAAATTACTTGCTTTAACCAAACATTTCATTTTGTTAAAAGTGTAGCACTTTTGAACACTTGGAACTCACAAGACAAGCAACATGGTTAGATACTCCACTTTAAAGTGCCTCATTTTCATAAGTGTTGACATTTGGCCCCTTTTCTCTAGACTATTATGTGGAAGGTTCTTGTTCAAGTGCTGGACACTTTAAGAGAAATTTAATATATTTTAATATGAAGTTGTCATGGTTAGTTATCAACTTAAGTATCTTAACTCATCTTTAATAACCTTAGATGTACATTAGGAATAGCTTAGGCAATAAGCAAACTTATGACCATTCTATTATTTTATTCATTAGATATCTTATGTCTCTCTCCTTCCTTTTCAATTCCCCATTTTTTGGATAAGAATCATAACAATGGCTTAAGTATACTTAGACTCTATATACATAGTTGTACATATTTTGGAGGCTGCCATGGAGGATACTCAGACACTTGGAACCCATGACAAGGTCCAAGTAATATTGTAACTTACTCTATGTTTGGTTCACTAGAAAAAGCACTAGAATGGAATGTGGACTTCAACTTTGGCCCCATTATGATATTTGACATGGTAATAAACAATGGAATCGCATTTTCTTTGGAATAGTCATTCCTTCATTTGGAGGAACAGTGATTCAACTCGTACATGGGAGGCATGCCCATTCTCATAGAATGATATTTTTGGTAGCAAATTAATTATTATTTATAATATAAATAGCAAAAAATCTGATATGAATTAATTATTGATGTTTATGTTATTAAATCAAAATAAGTGATTCAATTAAATGTAAATATTGATTTATGGTTGAGGGGACCATATGAAATTTGCAAGTCCTTGCATCGTTGTGCAAGACGGAAGGAGTTGGGATTATATATATATATAACCTTACAAATATAGCTTATTACGTATTTACCCTCAAAAAATTATTATTTGCATCTATACCAGTCAAACCGCCTTGTTTTTGCATGGATACCCCTCCCATCGGGATTTTAACTGATGGTGTTAATTAGCTACTGTTTTAAGTATTCAATGACTTTATTACCCTTATTGCATTAATATTCTTGATAAAATTATGCAAACATATAGATTTTTTAATACAAACTAAATATTAATTTTTCAAGGTAAAGGTAATAGTATCAAGTGTAACTTAAAAATGGTTATTTTAGTGCCGTCAGATAAAAATCTAACGCATGCAAAATTGGATGAATCGAGTCTCTCTCTCTCTCGTCGGGGTCGGGGGGGGGCGAAGCGGAGGGGGGCGTGGGATAAGTAGAGGAAGAGGAGGCATAAGGGATATAAGCTATTAATAGAGGAAGTTGGAGGAGGAGTTGAAGTATATGGAGGAGGCTAAGAAGAGAAGAAAAGGGAAACAATTACGTAAACTGCCATTATTAATTGTTGGAGGATTTTTGCCGCTTGCTGTTTGCCATCCATTTCCGATGACCAACTAGTGGATGATTTCCATCAAGATTGTATGCCTCAATGCCTCTCAAACTTTTCTCAAAGAGCAGAGTTTGAGGGGCCTCATGAGACTTGAGAGTGATTGGTAGAGTGCTTTTAAAGCTTGCTACGTTCTTGTGGTTGCCAGATTTGATCATCCTGCCCAATCTGCATGCAACTGCATGATGCATAGATTGCCTAGGGTGCATGCTTAGGCCACTGGGCCTGTCCAGATGCCTGGTGGACCACGGTGACCCAACTACATGCAGGCAGCCAGGCACCACCATTGGTCCAATGAAGTCCAGTCATCGGGTAATGTCAGCATTTGCTGGCACATGTACAATATCATAGATGGTGTTTGGAAATGCTGCTGCTTACAGTCACAGACATCTTTTTTGTGTGATAAATTAAGGTATGATATCGGGAACTTATAGGAGTGAGGTTATTGACTGCAGAGATTATTCAAAGGTTTATAATTGTAGGTAATTGTAGGTTTCAAGTATAATTCATGAATTTTGTAAACTATACTTAGAGTTATACTTAGAACAAATAATAATTTCAGAATTCAGGTTTTGTATATTTATTGTTTCCAATGTACAATATTTGTACCTCTATTTTCGAAGGTAAATGACCTTGTTTTGCAAGGCCATGCATATGACAGAGGTATTTATGATCTATGCTACATGAAAGAGAACACATAAGGTGTCTCCTTACAATGCTCGTGGTGGGCCACACTTAAATCTGCCAGTGTTCTCCATTTGAAATTGTGGAGTTTCCACACATATTGACTGAAGGATCACAAGGGTGGGTGGATATGGGTTACTAGGCACAGTTAATGTCACTTAGGAAATCATTATTGGCCATCATTTAGATGCTTTATTTTTATGGGTCTATGGGCTTGTTGTGCCAATTTTGGTATCCATGATTAAGATTCTATGTACAACCCAAAAAGATTAATGTTCTACATATTTATGCTTTTTTGTTTCTTACATACTATTATTAAATTCTGTGGGAAATATACAGTCCTGTAACCTTTTTGAATTCTCATATCATGTCTGTCTTTTGCTCCTATTTTGGAGTTTGTAGAATAGAGAATGCTGTATTCTTGTCTGGAACATTTGCCCATAGTGGTGCCTAAGAAACAAAGAAGATGTACGTGCTACTTCCACCATAATAAACATTAAAATGAAGACTGCTTTAAAATTCTGTGAATATGTAGATTTTATTTGATTTCTTTAAATAGTTCTTCTGTCTGTCAAAAGTTAGTTTGTACATGTACAACCTAGGCTGAGAGATGCACTAGTATGAAGGAATGAATGGATATATGTAGAAGGAAAGAGAAGTCAAAGTAGACCAAAAATTACATGGGATGAAGTGTTAAGGGAGGATTTGATATATGGCCCTAAACCAAGTGGACTGTAGGAAAATGATTTAAGTAGCCGATGCCGACTAGTTTGGGACTATGGCCAGGTTGAGTTGAACTGAGTATATGTGTGAAACATTGTTTGCTTGAAATGCTATCTTCACACATCTGAGTTACATTCCTGATCCAATGGTTCTGCTTTTAAGCATCAATTTTGGAATAGTTTCTCATGAACCCTTGATGCTTTTAAGTTTATCATGAGCCAAAAAGCTGTATAGAATTATATATAACCGGTCAACAATCATCATGCTCTTTCATAAAAAAATAAATGCTGATTGTTCTACTTCATTTTTTGCTTAAGTATAGAATTTGAATAGCTGGCAATTTATCATCTTTGAATTCAAGTATTAAATGTTATGTTATCCTTTTATTGGCAACCTCCATTGGACAAATTTTGGCTATATGATCCCCCTCCACCCCCAGCCCCTGAAAAATATCCATGGTAAGGTAATTTTCATTAATTCAATCCACAGTCATATCAAATTAATGGTTCCCTGCAGGGTACTGTTTTGGCAGTTGCTGGTGGTGGCAGTGCCTCGGTCAAGCTGTGGGACACTTCAACATGGCAGCTTATTGCCAACCTTGCTGTTCCACGTCCTGAAGGGCCCGGCCTGATAGGACTGGAAGTGGCAAGTTTGTGCTCTCTGTTGCGTGGAGTCCTGATGGCAAACGATTAGCTTGCGGATCTATGGATGGAACGATTGCTGTCTTTGATGTGGCTCGTGCCAAGTTCCTCCACCACCTTGAGGGCCACTCTGGCCCAGTTAGGTCCCTTGTGTTCTCCCCAGTGGACCCCCGTGTGCTTTTCACCGCTTGTGATGATACTCATGTGCGCATATATGACGCAGATGGGAAGAGCATGGTTGGAGCTATGTCCGATCATGTGAGCTGGGTACTGAGTGTAGATGCCAGCCCAGATGGTGCGGCCATAGTGACTGGTTCCAGTGATAAGACAGTTCGTCTTTGGGATCTCAGCATGAGAGCTGCAGTGCAAACAATGACCAACCACTCGGCCCAGGTGTGGGGTGTAGCATTCCGGCCGCCTGGGGGGACAGGTGTACGTGCAGTGCGGCTTGCAAGTGTATCTGATGATAAGAGCATCTCATTGTATGATTATTCATAATATTGCAGGATGATGACCATGAGTTTGCTAACTGAAGCATTGCCAGTAAGGTGTTCATGTTTCATTTTCTAGCTGGTTTACTGATGCTTTTGTCATGCAAAATCTGACACCCCATGGAAGAGTGCAAACCCAAAGTTTGGTTTGTGTATACTGTCTGTCACCTGTTGGTTTGCTAAAGCAATTTCACTGACTGAAAATTGGAAACATCCTTGAGTATGACCTTTTTATTGGATGTTGCTTTAGGGTTTTACAGCTACAGGTCATCTTACCTATTTCTTTTCACCTAGCACTGTTAATTAGAATCCTTCTGTGGTTGCAATCTTACTTGAGTGTGCCATGATGGTGATTTGATGCACTTGATGAGTTTATTTACTTCATGTGGAAATATGGAATTTTGTCATGAGTTAAAATGCCTTACTTTATCAACCTATGCCCCGTCTCCAGATGAACAGCAGAGTTGAGGCCTACTGGATGCGGTTATCATGCTCCATTATTATCCAGTTGATGATTTTTTCTTCTTTGTACGTGTCTAATATTTTCCTATATTGCTACTGTTCTGCCACTTCTCTTTTTTGAGAATATCCTACGTTGCAATTGATGCATGAGGCCAACTGTAGCTATTCGTTAAGGTTGCAAGAGTGATGGCTTTTGCCATTTTCTCCCGCAGCTGCTTATGGTGGTCTCAGGGTTCATGCATTTGCAAAACATTCGTTGGTTGGGTTAATCAACTGTAACCTTGAAGAATTTGGATTTGCATTCATCCATCAGTGTTCGTGAAATTACTGCATTTTGGTCTCAAGCTGATATTGGCTCTACATATTAACGCAGTAGTTCTGGCCAACTAACGTCTTTAGGCAGGATGAAGCAAGAGAGGCAGATGATATGAGATGAGAAACCAGGCTGATTTTATTAGCTACATGCTCTGATTTTATTATAGCCATAACCTATGGGAGTCATGTATTTTATCTTTCTTGCAACCTAGCTTCCATAGCAAGCTAGAAGTTATCTATTAATATATGTATAAAGGTTTTTCTTGGTTCATATCGAGATTCTTTCTCTAACTTAACTACATGAGAAATGGAGCATCCAAACGATTTTCAGTAATGACAAGCTTTCTGGGAAAGAGCATTGAATAATGGTAACAATAGCTTGAAAAGTCACAAACTTGGCATCCCAGCAGCCTTGTTGCAAGGCGGTGGCCAAAGTTTCTTCTTCCTCTTCCTTTTCGTTTTTGTTTATTTATAAACATTCTGCTCCATTGCCACCCCTTGCGTACCCCGGTTTTGAAGGCTTGATAAGCCAAACCTGGTTAAATTGGTTTTGGTGTAAACATCGCATTTTGAATTCGTAGGCAAAAGCATTTGTGTGGTAACTTTTACTCTTCTTGGTAAATTGCTGTGTAATGGATCCATAAAATGAGTTTGAATGTGATTTATATGATAGCCAAAATGACTGGGAGTTTGGAAAAAGTAGGATCATGATTCATGATGCAAATCCAAGAGTGATCTCCTCCGCATTGTACATTCTGCATCATATACTCGAAGAACCATAAATTTTTACATACAGATGTTGCTGCAAAAGAAATGATGCTAGGTTTCAGGCCCTACATAAAATCGACAGCCTAGTGGGACTTAAAGCTTACAAGAACAGGCTGCTACAATTCATAGCCTACACCAGGCTTCCTTAAGTATGGGATGTTTGCGCTTACAACGATAAACGTGATGTGAATTTAACTTCCGTCAGCAGGGATCCATCAGGAACATTCGTTATACCACTCACATGAATGATGCGAAGCAGCTCCTAACCACACTCCTCGTCCAAGCAAATAAAAATGTGGTACTTGCAGAGACTACTCACAACATATTGCTTCGTGTTCTTGCCGTAGCTTCTCCCAAAGACACAGCATCAGCCTTGGTCCTTGATAGTGGGCAAGCACATAATCGGACTCGCAGCCAGCATTATGAAACCGATCATCATTAACATAGTTTACCTCTTGACCACTCCTTTTGAATTCTTGAATCCAAATTCCAGTTGCTACATCTTCCAGTTTGAATAGCTAACATGCAATATAATATGAGAACAACAGAAAAGAAAATAAAAGTGCTTTTCTAGTTATTGTAGACAAATTTCAGATGCATTAAAGCATGAAGCAATCTTGCCTTACTTGGAGATTTCTTTCTTGGTGACCCCGGGCGATAAATTTTGCAATATCTCTGGATATGATGTATCCAGGGCCATGAGCCCAAGGTGGATATTTATCATGTGGCCATTCCTGCAAAAACGAGAGCCCAAGAAAGTTATGCATCCGTTCAATAAGCTAAAAATTATTTAACCAACTAGTGATTCTTTTATAAGAGTATATGTACCTCTTGACTGATAAACCATTTGCTATCCTTATCTCTATGGGGTGATGATTCAAATGAGATAAGGCCATACAAGAGCCCATTGGAACACTTTTATTGAGACTAGAAAGGATTTCATCGATCCTGACAAAAGCATCATCATCTGTTTTCATGATATATTTTGCTGGGAGAATTTTCGTCTGCAAATTTTGAAGAAGTATATTGTTATAGAACTAATCATATGCATGAAATGAAAATTGCTTGAAGCCCTGAGGGTCAATATTTGCAGTGACATGCCCGGAATACTGCAAGTGGATTTGAAAGGTAATTTTGTGTATAACGGCATTTATCATTACAATTGTGGCCCCACCAAAAAAGAAAAAAAAAAACTTTACCATTAGTTCATATCTACCAAATAACCCAGAGAACACCTGATAATTACAATAAAAACCCTTTTCCATAAACTCTGTATCTAAGGTACATGGGTTTGAGTTTGGACTAGAGTTGCAAAGAGTGTCCTCACTTAATTTAACCAGTGATTCATTTTACTGGTGTGACCTTAACAGCTACCATGCAATAATATGAAAAATGCAAGGTTTATATATGCATAGTTTTCAAATAAAAAATAATTTACACAACAGAGGACAAAAGTAAAATTGAAACATCAATCATATGCATGAACTGAAAATTAATTGAAACCTTGATGGTATAGGTTGGCCTCCTTTGATAGAAAAATTTATCATGGTAAGGCAAGTACATATTGGCCATTGGATCAGCAAGTTGCACAAATAATAAGTCAGGTCAAACCTTTCAGATTCCAGTTGACCTCATGGCTTGCCTTGGAACTAACACAACCATGTATTGTACAGTGTATGTACATAAGTTTATATCATTGGCATTACTGAAATATACCCAAATGGAATAGTAGTGCTGTGTACTTGAATACGTATAACCACAGACACCAACAAGCCTTCAAAAAAGTGTTTTTATGTTCTGCAAAAGGATATGAATTGAGAGGTAAGGAGGAAACCTTATATTTTACAAGAAAATGTTTTACCCCAAGGATACAAAGAGCAATTGTCTTTAAAGTGATCAAGCTGTAATAGTCAACAAAAGGCATCAGCTGGATATCTCCATAGGTCTGAGCTTCTCGCCACAGTTCCAAATTGACTTGCTTGTTCTTATGCTGCATGTTGGAGATGTATAAACTCATCAAGCAGTGCTAGTTGTTATAAAGATCATGAAAAGTGCAAACTTGGCTTGAGAGAGTAGCATAATATTGGCCGTGGCTGGTCTGAGATTACCTCGTATAAAAGGAAAGATTGTGGGCTGGCGATGAAAAGGTCAGCAAAAAAGGGAATCATCTCAAAGAACACTATAATATGACATCACAATAAAATCCCCTTTCTGTTCGTTTACAACAATTTAAATATATAAATCTACATATGTTACTATAAGCTCTTATATAGCAATAAGTGCCAGAAGTGAGACCCATACATTAAGCACTTAGGCTTCCTGCAGGATAATGAGCGTTTGACTAATAAGCCTGCTTAACTGAACAGTAAGGCCTTGATAATCGTGAAACAAGAATTAATTTACAAACTTCAGACCATATTAATAACTGATGTGATTAGGTATCTCAGTTATGTGTAAAGGAATGTTTTCGTCATATAATTGCATGAAGAGTGATGACACATATTACTTATTGTCTGTTAAAATCATATGTATATCAGTTAATACGTTAAGTGTCAGTATATCTTTATTTAATTTATTAATGATAACTCTTTAGTGAATCACGTAAGGCTTAATATTTCCAGAAAGGATTTGACAACAGGTCGGATAATGCAGATGAATAAAATTAAATAATATTGCCGTAATTATAGTTATTGTATAAACAGAGCCGGCCCTGACATTTTTTAGACTTGGGGCAAAATAAAAAATGGAGCTTTTTCTATTAAAATTAATATACTTCAAACATTAATTATCATTGAAAATTAATCTACATGCAATAATTTCCTATAGATATATTCATTAAGCAACATGTAAAACCCATCATTAACTTATTTAATTATTTTCTTATTATAATATTATAGAAAACCATCTTTGCATCCCATTGGAATATTAATGCAGGGTCTGGGGCCTGGGGCGGTCGCCCAGTTCGACCTGCCCTAGGGCCGGCCTTGTGTATAAAGCACATCAAATTTTATAAAGCTTGAAGTAATGTGGTCCATCCAACAGATTTGTAAGTTGAAATAGGTATTTTGTCATGCCTTTGGTAACACATCCTAGCCAGTTGAAAGAACTTGATGTAGTATGCCTTTCATACCTAGCTGGACCCCATCAACAGGATTGCAGTTACAAATATCAACTCTGTACTCCCATGGTTTGTCTATGACCTCAAAGAATAGCAAAAATTCTTATAAAATGGGAAACTTTGTCAACGTGAAGCTCATGGTACATTGAGCAATTTTTTATTATGTCAGCATATTTTCAGCATCAGCAAGAGCATCATCTTCTGCATGTGAGTTAAGCCCTTAAGCAATCTTGTTTTCACTAGTAACTTTCATTTAGGTGGAATTCTATTTTCATCGACAATGTTTAATTTCTACTTTTCAACTGTCCTAAACAGTTCAATTGTCTGTCAACTGCAACTCACAATAAACTGCATTCGAATCTGAAAACCATGTGGTAAAAGATAATGAAGATCGTGCAAATGGAGATAAAAGATCCACAATAAATGCTGATGAATAAAAGTGCAGATACTTAACCTAATATTTTTTCCAAACACTTGAGCATTCAACAAATCTTAAATTGAGTGGAGCTCACTTACAAGACCAGTTAAGAACCGCACAGCTACATTGCCTGAACGAACTGCTTCATATTGCATCCAAGACCTTCTTAAAGCCATTCTACGTTCAAAATTGTTTGCAGCTGAAGAGACACCAACTAGCATAAAAATCCTCCTTTTGGGAACCGGTGGAGCTTGGAGAACCTTAACATCACCGATTAAATCAAGATCTACAGAGACCGGCAGTCCATTAGCCAGGACGACAAGAGCTGCAAATCACCTGATATCCGGACTTCACTAACTGACCAAGGCTCAAGCCTCTGCAAATATAAACATGCAGCATCAATAAACTATAGCTAACATCTCCCTATAACTAACGGAAGTAAGCTCCACTCCTTACCTCCCTATATGCAAAAGATGTTTCGTGCCTTCCATTTACTGTCAAATGAAATCCTTCCAGCCCAGCCCACAGTGTGGCAGTAAACGGATGCCTTCAACAAATGGGGAACCAACACTCAGGTGGAAGAATGCTTAATTTTCAGCTGGCTTCTCACCATCAGGCCGACTCCCATTTAAATTCTCCAGAACTCCGCTCTTGCCCAATTGCTCATTGCATCGAACAAGCTCATCAACTATGTCCATTTCAATATCAGGTCACATTAATCAAAAAACAATCCAATTCTATGACAATACCTAACACCTTTGCATTTCAATATATATCAGGTTTCATCAATCCAAAAACAATACAATTAGAGTGCAATGTGGAGCTGAACAAGGTTATTCAAAGTTCTTTAAGGCTCTGAAAAGTTCCCATTTTGATCCAAGAAGTTACCTTTGAGACTGCTATTGGCGGCGGCCGAGCCATGAGCCGGGCACTGCTCCCATTCTCCCCATCCCCCCTCTACCGTCCATGAATTCTGAGCCACAAGCGGGCCATCTCCTCCTAAGCTAACATTGCAACGGAGAACCATAGGCGGCTCCGCCTCGCCGTCTGGAAGGCGAGATCCAACGAGCTCGATCCCAAACCTGCTGCTACCATTCCGACCGGTGGGAATCCCGACCACCGTGACCGCAGAGTCCTGCACGAACCCACACGGGATATCCAACGAGCTTCCGCTGCCATTAACCGCAAAGGGGCAACTTTTCTTCTCGAGTTCGGCATTGGAACCACCGAAAGGCACCGCCTTTCCTCCGATTTCGGCATCGAGGGCGGCGAGAAGTTCCGTCCAGGCGGCGGCGGCCTCCCGGACGCCATCGGCGGTTGCGGGAGGGCGTCGGAGCGGAGGAGGAGAGGGCGCATGTGGGCCCATGTGAGCTTCGAGCTAGGGCCAAGTTGGGGACTGCGAGTGGAGTTGGGAGAAGGGAAGAGGACATCGAGGCCAGGGAGGGAAGCAAGGAGGTGGGGTTTAGGGGAGAGGGAAGGGTGAGGTGGTGGGCGGCTCCTGCGGGGCTGGCGGCGCGGAGAGGCAGCGGCGGCGGTGGTGGCGGCAGATGAGGAGGACGGAAGGAGAGCGTAGCGGAGAAAGAGGAGAAGGGCGAGGGCGAGAATGACAGAGCCGCCGGTCCATTTCTTCATCTCCCACTGGCATCGGTGGGAGAAGAACAAGGAGAGAAGAAGCCGGAAGGGAAAATAAGGCTCAAAGACGAGGTTTTCGGGCGGAATCTTGGTCTCTCTTACTAAAGTCGGCATCGTGCCGACAGTGACTAATGTCTTACTGGAAAAAATCTATTAATCAGCAAAATAGATCTGTTTACTTTCTGGTCGCAACTGGTCTGGTCAAGTTAATTCAGTGTCTTCCATCAAGAGATATATACCAAATTCAAACTCTAGTTTTTTCTTTTTTGGTAAGAAAATTCAAACTCTAGTTGACCTTATCCGTTAGCATATTGATGAGCTTAGTTTCAATCTCGTTGGTTTAGACTTGATCTTATTCCTGCCAAAAGTTCAAACAATAGAAAGTTTTTAGATTCTATACCATTTGAAAGCCTCGGCTTGTTTCCCTTTCCATAGCATAAACACAAAAGATGGGGAAGGAACATAAGAATAGACTCACGGTTTGGCAATTCCTAGTTTTAAAAAATAATTTATATTAATTGCTCTAAACTAAAGTTTAAAATTGTGGTTAATATTCTCTCCCGGTAACTTCTACTTAAACGTCTAGATTTTTGGTGATATAGATTCGGGTCTTAGGCCTTTCGTTACATAGGAAGTACAAAGTTTTCGCTGGATAACTTTGGACTACTATTTATTGTAGGTTACATTGTGAGCTAGGACATTATTTCATTTATCTCTTGTTGGTAGGGCTGGAAATGGGCTCGGATCGGCCTGAGGCCCATCAGGTCAGGCCGGCTTCGGATCGAGCTTCGGACTTGGCCTGAAACCATCCAAGTCGGGCTCGGACCAATAAAATAGGACCCATTTTATTTTCGGACCGAGCTCAGGCAAACCTTTGGTCCGGTCCGGGTCCGGATCCGAAATTGAGCCCAACTAAAAGTCCAATTCCCAATAGCCGGATCCGAGCCCGAAACTGAGCCTGACTAAAAGCCCAATTCCCAACCCAAATGGAGCCCGACTAAAACTTGAAATGAAAATAGGACGTAGGGACGATCATGCGGAGCCCGACTAAAAGAGCCCTGAGCCCATCACCTCTTCAGACTTCAGCTCTTCCTCTTCTCTTCTCCATCTTCAGTTCTTCCCCATCGTCTGTCGAAGTCGATCTTCCATCCGTGTGATCGTGTTCCGTCCCTGATCCATGTTTTGTCCACCGACCACTATCACCATCTTCCTCCATCGTCGTGTCTGATCTTCCATCTTCCCCATTTGCCATCACCAACACAGTGACATCGATCCTCCATCTTCCTCATCGTCATCGACCATCACTGACGTCGTCTTCCTGTCTTCGACCATCACCGTTCGTCATTTTGGATAAGGATCCTCCGAATCTCCTTCCTTCGGATCTCAAGTCTTAGTATTCCTTAATCCCTATTTCTTTCCTCTCTAGGGTTTTGAAGTTTATTGTCAGAGAGTGGAGGCTTCAACACCGTGCTGTCGTGCTGCCGTATTGGGAGTTGGGCTTCAACACCTTGCTAGAGCCAAGGTCAGACCTCCATCCTTTTAACCCATTGATCCCATTAACCCTTAACCCATCGCCTCTTCGGCTCTTCTTCTTCTCTTCTATCTTCTGACTTTCCCAGTTTCTCCATCGAAGTCTTGAAGTCAAGAAGCTGAAGAGCCCTAGCCCTTGGCCCTCCTTGGTCTTTATTCCGTCCATCGACCGCCATCACCGTCTCCTAGGTTCACCGTGCTAGGCAGCTGGGCTTCAACACCATGCCGGAGCCAAGGTTAGACCTCCATCCATATTGCCTCTAGCCTCCCTATTTTGGTCTTCTTCATTGTCATTATGTCATATTAATCATTTTAGGCTTTTAGCTAATCGTCTGTCTTAGCATATTGATCATTTTAGCACTATGCATGATTGTTTGCATACTGGTCAATTTTAGGCTTTTAGCATACTGGTCATATGTAGAGCACTATGCATGATTATTTGCACCTGTGACCCGAAACCACCAGCAAATAATCAGTTCCTTCAAAAAATTTTTAGGACAAAGTTGCATGATGTTTGGCATATGTCAATTTTTTTTATGTTTTATCATATTCATTTTCGAACAATTAAGATATTGATTATTGTATTACTTCAAAAATTTTAATTTTTTAATAATTTATATTCTTATTTCGACAGATTATTTTATTTATGTCTCATTCTAAAATGGATGAAAATGAGATTGTTCAAAATATAAGGGATGGAGATGATAAAGATGAAGATACTGTTGAAGCGATTGAAAATGACAAAGATTCTAAAAAAAGATTATGGGTATGGAATCATTTTATTGAGAAAAAAAATCTGATAGACCAATAGCTATATGCAAATATTGTAAAAGGTATTAAGTGGCAATACTAAAGGAGGAACAAATCATCTAAACTGACATCTTGAAAATGTTTGCAAGAAATATCAAAAGAATCCTGTGAATCAAATGTTTATAGTAGCAAGTTCAAAAGATCCGGTGAAGTCTTTTAAATTCAATCAAGAAGAGAGTAAAAAATTATTTATAAAATTTATTATATGTGCCGAACTTCCATTTCGTACTGTTGAGCATCCTATTTTTTTGATTTTATGAGATCTATTCAACCGTTGTTGAATGTTATTGGTCGTAAGACAGTAAGAAGTGATTGTATGGCTTTGTACTAAGCAGAAAAGAAAAATTGCATAATGTGTTTAAAAATTAAATTTTTGAATTAGTTTTACTACTGATATTTGTACATCAAATCAGAAAATTGATAATTTTCCCTCACGGCACATTATATTAATTCTGAATTTTTTCTGTATAAGAGGATAATTAGTTTCAAGAAACTAGTATACCTTTATACAAGTTTTGCAATTGAAGATGCTATTGAAAAGTGCCTTGCTGAATGGAACTTGGATTCTAAAATATGTGCCTTTACTTTAGATAATTGTTCCACAAATAATGCTGTAATTAGAAGGATTCAAGATCACTTTTGTCATGGAATGTTATTTGATGGGAAGTATAGTCATATTAGATGCTATGGACACATATTAAACATTATGGTTCAAGATGGAATGAAAATAATTCACAAAGTCGTTGAATGCATAAGGGAGCTTATTAGATATGTGTCTGCATCCCCATGTCGAATGCAAGAATTTAATGAAATTGCACAACATATGAGACTTCCTATTAAAAAAGGGCTCACTTTGGATGTTGCTACAATATGGAATTCTACTTATGAAATATTGACTGATGTAATTACTTATAAAGATGTTTTTAATATATATGCAACCGAACATTCATGTATATGCCCCACCAATGATGAATGAAAACAAGCTGATGTAATTTATAAATTCTTAAAAGGCTTTCTAGATGCTACTAAAGTATTTTCTGATTACAAGTATCCCACATCTAATTCTATGTAAAAGAAGTTTGGAGAATTAGGGCCTTATTGATGCATGAGAGTATTGATACTAATGATACACTAAAGCAATTGACAAATGAGATGTAAAAAAAGTTCAACAAATATTGATCTCAGTGTAATATTTTATTGGTTATTGCTTCTATTTTGGATCTCAGATCAAAATTGATATTTATAGAGTTTTGTTATCAAATGATATTTGATGTGGAAGAGAGCAAAAAAAAAAATTGATGAGCTTCGTGCTTATCTTTATAAATTTTATAATGAGTATACAGATGCAATAAGAGTGCAGCCTTTTGTAAGTTCAAATGAGCTAACAGCTGATTTTGATGGACAAAGTCATATAACTTCAGTTTCTTCTTTTAACTTGAGCAAAATAAAATTTGATATAAATTTTGTTCAGTTTAAAATCAAAGTTCTTCGAAAAGGCCAAAGAGATCAGAGCTAGATAGTTATTTAGATGATGATGTACTTTCTGATATGAGGGACAAGCACTTTAATATCTTAGTATGGTGGAAGAGCAATGCAACAGTCTATCCTATATTATCGAGAATGGTTAGAGATATTTTTGCTATTCTAGTCTCTATTGTTTCATCAGAATCAGTATTCAGCACTGGTGGTAGAGTTGTAGATCAGTATTGGAATTCATTGAGCTCATCTACAGTCGAGGCTTTAGTTTGTACTCAAGATTGACTTTGTGAAGAATATGATGAAGGTATATAAATAATTAAATTTATGTTATATTTTTATTTACTCATAGTATTTATATTTTGAAAATTTATGATTGATATGTGTGTTAACAGTTACAAGTAGCTCAAATTTTTTGAAGTTGAATACGGATGATGGCACCCTAGAGCGAGTCGAGCAGTAAAGTTGGATGTGGATGTAATAATATATAATCATCTATATAGTATTTCTTAATCCATATAAATTATAAATTTTTTATTTAACAATTTCATAAGTAACCATCTATATATTTTAAATTTTTGGAGTTGTAGTTTGCACTATGTACATGCTGTCCGAAGTCATGCTATAGAAAATGTTTGCCAAGGTACTTAGCAATTCTTCTAAAATTTTCAATTGTTCTGTAGCTGTGAAGCATTTAATAAGTAAAACTCTTATATTCTTCTGTTCGTCATATTCTTGCTGCAGCATTAACCAGAAAAATTTCTTTTGAAGGCTCTGAGAAAAAATGTATCATACTGTGTGCTTGGGATGATTTTCATGTTCTTATTTTTGGAGTTACTTGTTTCTTTCATGCTTATGCATTGAAAATGTTATTGTTGTTTGCAAATATTTTGTAACAAACCTTATTTTTGGAGATTTGTGTATGGGGTCATCACCCAGGATCTTTTATGGAAAAAACTATATGTGCTGTA
>KE508018.1:68922-79408 GCA_000441515.1 Elaeis oleifera
AATATTACAATATTTATTATATTTAAATATTATTTAAATATTATACTAATATAAGATTTTATTAATATTAATATAATATTTATCTTAATATATTAATATTTATATTAATTGTTGGGTTTTATAGGTGCAGGTGCATGTAGATTTCAAAACTCTTTGGAAACACACAATGGAATAATAAATTAACATGATTTTAATCAAGAACATGTATAGATTAAAGTACCTAAGGATATAGTTCACATGCTGAAAATAACATAATCTGATTTTTAATCTAAAATTAAAATGTGTGATCAAATTGTATATCTGTTTTGCTTTTTTCTTCTTCTTTTTTAGATCTGCATCTAGAAGATGATGAGGTTCTTGTCATAGCCAAACAAGTATCCGGCCTCTATAAGTATTCACTTTGGAACAACTTAAATTGCTCCTCTTCTTCTTTACATGTAATTGATCAACCTTTGATCAACTTTTGGATATTCTTGATCAACTCCTTGATCAGCCTTTTCTTCTTCCTTGAATCTTCTTGATGTAGAACAATCAACCACTAAGAAGTATGGTGTGGAGAAGATGAAATGCCCTAACTACTTGGGCGTGTAGAAGCTTGGACGCCCCAACTCTTGGGTATAGGAGAAAGAGAGGGAGAGAGGGGAGGCATGGAGGCTTGGAGGGCTTCTATTGAAGGCTTGGTTGTTCTACCTAAAGGGCAAGAGGGGTCCTTTTATATAGGGGTTTAATTGGAGTCCAAACCAAACTCCAATATTGATGAAAAGAAGAGTCCTAATCTCATTAGGATTTTTCCTTACAAACCCTCAGCACTCCTTATCATGTAAGAAAGGGAGGAGGTGACAACTATTGGTACCCTCAAAAAATTCTCATGCCATAAGGAGATGGGCATACGCCTTGTCTTGCTACCCAATAGCCCAAGCCCAAAATTAGATTTTAGGGGTGTTCCCTCTCTTTCTTATCCATAAGCTGGTGCATCCAATTTGATCAAATCAAATGGTACAATCAAGGCTTGATCCAAAGCATATTAGCGCTCAACAATTGAGCCCCTAGAACCCAAGTTCAAATCCAATTTGGAATAGGTTTAATGCATATAACTAACTTGGTATAATCCTTATTAAATAATAAATCCATGTCTAAAGAGGAATTGGGTTTAACCATGTGCTAGCAAGGCTTTTCTAAACCCAATAGGATTTCTCTAAATCCTAATCCAATCAGAACTTTACAAGTCTAATTGGTCAATCCAAATTAGTTTCTTATTTGTATAACCCTATAGGTTCAATTTTATTTGGTAGTGAGATATATCTTAATCTTTATCATAGTATCATTTAACTCTTTTCAATGGATCGCAATAATTTCACTCTTACTCAATAAGGATCATTGATCCAGAATAATCCTAGTGAGCTCTTACAATCCTTCAGTGACACCTAATAGTATGTAGTGATAACTCAACAGAACCAAATATGAACATTCAGATATAGTTAGCATGTGATTCAGTCTCTCTATCGTGAGTCCCGATCAGATGGCAGATCAGGATAAATTATGAAACCTCCACATCGGCCATATGATAGATCCAATTAGCTCAAGTCCAATTGTAATTCTCATAGAAATTCTTTTTCATCAATTACATTGCTGTGGCCATAGACTTAAGGACTCTACCTCTCAAATCTCATAGGACTATTCTTTCTATCAAGGTTGATAGATTCCATCTAGATATGCATCCTACTTCTACAGTGGACCAACTGTCACCAACATATACTACAAAGACTCATATGGCTAGAGGCAATATTTTTGTATAGTCAAATTTCAGCAACCTTATTATGAGCAACAATGGCACCACAGGTCAAAATATCATTCACACAACTACAGCATCGAGATGATCACTGATGATTGAATAGAAATCTATATGATCTTTCATATGGTCACGCTCAGTGCTAGTTATTCTCTAACAACCATATGCACTTTTCACTCAATGTTTCTATACTATAGACTAGAAACTCACCTATCCTGAAGGAAGTGATTAGTGTATCAATCTATCTAGATCAATTATCATTCCCATGATGATCCTATGATCGGGAGTAATTTTAGAAATTAATTATACGTGCCTCTAATTTTCAACTCTTTGAGAATATGTATCTTAAATATTAATTTTTAGATGATTCAAGGACACATCACATTTGAATAAAAATAAACTACCTTTTATTAATCAAATTAATATTTAAGTATAATTTATGTTCTAGAATATTACAATGTGTCTGCCATATTAGCTTCTATGATATACATCTAACAATCTCCCACTTCGATTAAACCAATTGGTCACTAATCTAAGTCCCATCTTCTCAAGGTAGACTTCAATCTTTGACTGACTTAACTACTTTATCAGTGGATCTGTAATGTTGTCTGTGGAGTCTACTCTTCACATCTCGAGATACTTCTTCTCGAGGTAGTCACGTATGATGTCGAATCATCACTCGATATGCTTGGATTTTTGATAAGACTTGGGCTCCTTAGCAAGTACTATGGTATCATTATTGTTGCAGTACAATGGTATGGCATCCAATGTCATTACACCAAGCTCTGCAACAAACTTTTAAATCAAAAGCCTTTCTTTATAGCATCTGAAGAAGCGACATACACAACTTTCTTTATCAAATCTTCTATGATGGGTTGCTTGAAACTCTTCTAGCTAACTGTGCTACCATTACATATAAACACATAGCCTAATGTAGACTTTCTATCATCAGAATTAGATATGAAGTCTGAATTAGTATATCCCTCAACCCACAACTCAGATCCTCCTCCAAAGATTAAGAATAAATTTTTAGTTCTTCTCAAGTACTTAAGGATGTTCTTCACAGATATCAAGCACTCCTCATCTGGATTCGACTGATATCTGCTCGTGACACTCATAGCAAGACAATATCAAGTTGAGTACATAGCATAGCATACATGAGGCTCTCTATAGTCGAAGCATAAGGAGTTCTACTCATGTACTGAATTTTCTCAAATGTAGTTGGACACATCTTCTTGAAAAATAAATACCATGCCTAAGAGACAGAAGTTTCTTTTTAGAGTTTTCCATGCTGAACCTTTTCAGCACTTTCTCTATGTATAATTTTTGTGATGAGCTAGCATCCTCTTAGATCTATCCCTATAGATTTTTATTTTGAGAATATATGATACTTCTCCTAGATCTTTCATAAAGATTTTTTTGGACAACCATCTTTTGACCGAGGTCAATATGAAAATATCATTCTCAATAAGGAGGATATCATCCACGTACAGTACATGAAATATAACAGTGCTCCTATTGATCCTTTTGTACACACAAGATTCTTCTTATTTTTGATAAAATCAAATGATTTGATCACATCATCAAAATAAAAATTTCAACTCTGAGAAGCTTACTTTAATCTGTATATGGATCTTTACAGCTTGCAGACTTTGTGATCTTCATCACTAGAAGTGAAATCCAAAGGCTGCTTCATATAGATATCTTTCTCAAGATATTCATTTAGAAAATAGTTTCATATCCATCTATCAGATTTCATAATCATAATAAGCTGCAATAACAATAGAGTGCGGATGGATTAAGTATGGCTACAGGCAAAAAGATATCCTGATAGTCAATGTCTTCACATTGATTATAATCTTTTACCACGAGCCTAGCTCTATAGGTCTCCTCCTTACTATCTGCACCTATTTTCTTTTACAGATCTATTTACACCCAATGGGTACTATACCCTCTAGTCGATCTACTAAGATCTAAACTTGATTTGAGTGCATTAAATCAATTTCTGACTTTATAGCATTTAACCATTTCTTAGAGTCGATGTCAGACATCACCTCGTCAAAGATATTAGGATCATCTCCATGACCCTTATCTCCTATAAGGAATATTTTTCTACATCCTATATAAGCATACCTATGCATCTTTCAGGATAACAGGAGACCCCACTAGATCTATGAGGTGGTGGAGGAACAATAATTATTGGCTCATTATTAATGGGTTCCTAAGGATCTATAGCTCGTTATTTTTAGAGACTTTCTCTTCGAACTCAATTAACCTTCCACTGCCACTATCCTAGATGAACTATTTTTTTGAGAATGTGATGTGATGACTCACAATCATATTATGATCATATAAAAGTAAAGTAGTATCCTATTGATTCTTTAGGATATCCTATGAATCGAGCCATCATAGATCTATCCTCTAACTTATCAGCCATCTATCTTTTGACATAAGCTGGACATCCCAAGTTTTAAGGTGATCTAGACTCGACTTCTTACTATGCCATATCTTATATGGTATGGTAGAAATAGATTTAAAAGAATCTTATTTAACAAATCAATTACCATCAATAAGGCATGTCCCTAAAGATATAAGGATAAGTCAGTAAGGCTCATCATCGATCGGATTATATCCAATAGGGTCTTATTTTTCTTTCAGATACTCCGTTGAGTTGAGACGTACCAAGAAGAGTCTATTGTGAGACTATGCCGCTGTCCTTAAGATAATATAAATTTTTTGTTAAGGTATTTCCTCTTCGATCAAATCAAAGAATCTCAAGAAGTTTTTCTGTTTGTTTCTCTACTTTATTTCTGAATTCTTAAATTTTTTAAAAGCTTCAGACTTGTACCTCATCAGAAATATATATCCATATCATAAAAATTATCGATAAAAATTATGAAGTAGTGATAACCATCCTTATCCTGTATATCAAATGGATCACACACGTCGATGTGTACCAGGGCAAATATCTCAGTGGCTCTTTCCTTATGTCCTACAAAGGGTAACTTGATCATTTTTTCTCGAAGATAAGATTCACAAATTGGATATGACTCAAAATTAAAAGAGCCAAGGATCTCTTCCTTCTCTAGTTTGTTTATTATATCCTCTCCAATATGTCCAAGCCTAAGGTACCACATATACTTGTGGTTAACATCATCTCTGGATCTTTTATGACCTACGGCACTCTCTACTTGCTCGTTTATTTTCACATTCGTATCAACATACAAGTGATAAAAACTGTCAACCACATGCAACCAGTTTATTTTACAAATAAATAAAACAATAGTCTTTATTAAAATAAAATCAAATCCATCCTATGCTAGTACAGATACAAAAATTAATTTGACTAGCTACAGATACAAAATAATAATCTTTTAAATCTAATCTAAAATTTGATGGTAATTAAAGAGGATAGGTATCAATAGCTTCTGCAGCAACCTTTGCTCCACTATCGATCCAAAGGATCATCTCACCTTGCCTCAATCCTCTACTTTCTATTAAAATCTTCATTAAAGTATATATATGAGCACTTGAACTAGAGTCCAATACCCAACTAGAAGTAGAGAAAATTATTAGGTTAGATTCAATTGCGAGCATACCTTCAAAAGGTGCATTACCCTTATTAGTCCTCAGGCTTTTCAGGTAGAGCGGATAATTTCTCCTCCAATGGCTATCAATGTTACAGTGGAAATATTTTTTCTTTTCTACAGTCTTTTTTGGAGTGTCCTTCTTTGGCTTGTTCTTCTTTTCTACTTCTTCATAGGCTTATTTTTTTTTCAACCAAACTTTCTCTTAGTTGAAGAAGCCCTCTCCATAGTAAGAATAGTGCCCTTTGAATTTTTCAAGATTTTCTCAATAGTGACCAACATATTGACTAGTTTTGATAGGATACAATCCAACTTATTCATATAAAATTTATAATAAATTAACTATATAAACTTATAAGAGATTACAAGATCAAATCCACTTGCAATTTCTTCTGTATTATTAGCTTGAGCTTCTCAAGCTTCTTTAGGTCCTTGATAATTGTCAAACAATGTTCGTGGACCGACTATGCTTCACGTATTTTCATATTGAAAAATCTTTTGGATAATTCAAAATGCACAGTCCAGCTCTGTTCGTCATACAACTCTTGCAGGTGAGCGATCATCGCCCTGACAGTAGGCATGTACTCTTACTGACTCTGCAACTCATTTGACATGAAAGCCAGCACATAGCACTTAACCCGACTATCATCATCCATTCATTTATCAAGTGCTACTCTCTCCTCCACATTGGGATGGCTTAGTAAGGCTGGGGGCCATGGTCAAGTACATATCCTATTTCTTTGATATTAAGAAAATCTTGAGATTTCTGAGTCAGTCTTTGAAATTGATTTCGATCAAATGATTAGACTCAAGGATACGGGTTAAAAGATTTGGAGCTGACATGATTCAACTGTGAGAGTAGAGATTCAAGTTAGATATTTATACTTAAACTTATATTTGTTCTAGGGACTTTAAGAAGCAAATAGACTCTCACTATTTTTTTGGATCCCTACACTCATCGAGTGAAGAGACAAAAATCCTAATGCGACAAAAAGATTTCCAGTGGTGCTATGATCCTATCGATGCCTTGCATCTCATTTGATAGATATTGGTAACATGCACATCGATGCGTGATAGCTCTTTATCCATATATTTTTTAAGCAAGTTGCAACGACTTGATCTCTAAGTTATGTGGGCTCACCTGATAGATATTAACCACACTTGATCTCTAAGTTATGTGGGCTCGCTTGATAGATATTGACCATACTTCTTAGTTAAGCTTGACCCACCATTCACAAGCAAGTGTAAAGCCATCATTGGGTCCCTTATCTAATAGATATTGAGCCAAATCCTATCTTTACTCTAGAGCAACTCTTTGCTAATAGAGTAGTTGCGTATTTTCGATGTAATTGAACTACTATAACCAGTTGAGAACAATCAATATCAGTAGCACGCCCGCATATCTACAATGATGGAAAACTGCTAGACTTAATATTTATGGAGAGATTTAATTCAGGTCTCATCTAATCAGTCATCACATAACTGATTTAATTGGCATGGACTAAACCAAACCACCAAGCAACCATATTCAATGTAGGATTATGATCGTATATGAAAGCACAGATTTCAAAAATTTAAACTAAAAAATCTTAAACATTAAACCCTATGCCAGGACCTCCTTGATAATTAACAATCATATGAAATATTTTCATAACATAATTGAAGGTATAGAGGAATACCTGTAGCGCTTATTCCAAAACTCTGACAGAACCTCCACCAGGTGCCCACGTGTTCGTCCCCTAACGATAATCCACATAGGGTTTTGATCAAGACACTGACTCCTTAAGATGGTTCCTCCTCTAAATTTTTTCTCCAAGAACTTTGGACAGCAGAACCTTAGGACTTCCTTCCTCTCTTCCTAGCCTTCCTATCTCTACCTTTTTATCTCCTTGTCTTCCTTATATCTCTTCCTAGGCCCTTGTCCTAAAATCAAACTTATCCTTACTATTTTAGGACTTATCCTAATAAAGAAAGGAAGAGAATAATTGGACAAGAGGGGAGACTTGTGTATGAAAGAAGAGATTAGGATTTTTTCGAATTATTCATAACCCCGAGATGCCACCCTTTTTATACTTGAAGATCGGATGCCAATGGGATTAACTCGCACCCTTCCAATCTATTTTCTCATACCGTTCCATCCTTCATATGCTAGTCCAAGCTAGATCTATTATGTAGAAGCATTAAAATTAATTTTAAGAGTCGCTTTATGCAGAAGGACTCTTCGAAATTAATCTCCGATGTTTCTCTGAAGAGTCACACAACTTCTCAATTGGCACCTCACTTCTCTACCCTTGATCAGCACACAAAGCCATCCAATGGTCCATAAGGGAGGTGCTAATCTGAGTTGGGCATGAGAAAAATCCAAAGAAAATGTTGGCGTGTAACATTTTAAAAGACCAAATAACTTGGACTTTAGGTGGCGCATCGATTAGGTTTGGCTTGGGTTTGATCTTTATCCAATTTCCAATGTTAACTCATGAAGTGATTTATCCATAGAAGGACTCCTCTATGCCTAGAAGCAGATCACAAACCTTCATAAATTTTTCTCACCATGGAACCAAAGGATAAGGATAAGCAAAGGGGCATCCCATCCCATGGAATGCCAACTTGAACTCGTGCACAAAAAAATCACCATGCATCAGAGAGAGAATCTCTGGCACGTGGGATGCCAGGTTTGTGGCGTCAACACCTTGGTTCAACTAGCCAAAGGTTAACCCAATTTAGGACTAAATCTGATTTGATTTTAATTGGATTTAATTAGCCCAATCTGGAACCAAATTCGAACCTGATTCGAAATAAGGAGCCAGGGTTCGCAACATGTGCTAGCATTTTCATCTTGCAAATATGATCTAATCTAATTAGACCCTGATCAATTTTCTTTGTGTGTGACCTATTGAGTTCTACATCTAGCCAGCAATAGGTCCAGATACAAGTTGACCTGATTTGATTAGAATTCAATCTAACCAATTTAGGTTCAATCGAGCTAACCCGATTTCAGTAATTAGAATCCTTTCATACTTAGATTAATTAGTAATGTAGACACTACAAAGGCCTTCTTTTATACTTAGTCAATAGAGTATGTCAAGATCTTAGTGAGCCTGTTCTACTATCCATAATACTTACTATAGAAATTGATATGATGTTGACTAAGTACATACTGATGCTTATGGCATATTTGAATAGTATTGTCTTATTGTGCTAGTCACAAGAGCAATATTGTTTGAGTATGACCATATGAAAATGAAGAGTTAACTTAACTAGAATACTATAGTTTATTGTACTATCCATAAGACTATGAGTGATCTAGAGATAAAAAAATATTAAAATTATATGAAGTACAATTGGTAAAGAGTTACCTACTCTTGAACTCATAAATACTTGTTGTACTATCCACAAGATGTTTGTGAGGAATAGAGATCTCAACCTCACTTAGAAACATGATAATATTTTTCATTTTCATACTTGAGGACTATAAAATTTATTAAAATAGTAAAAGATACAATTAGACAAAAGTCCTAATCTAGTTGTACATGTCATCATGAGTTGTCTGCTTATACTATGTTCTTGTTATTATAGATTAGCTGTATAATGGCATCCTCACTATCAGTTCGTGGCATACTAGATGCAAACAAATTGATCGAACTAAATTATGTAGACTGATTGAGAAACTTGAGAATGGTTTTCACACAGAAGAAAGTCTCCTATATACTAGATACTCCTACACCCAATACGATCAGACAAGATGCATCCGAGGAGGAAAGGGCCACATATAAAATATGGAAAGATGATAGTGCAACTATCAAATGTATCATACTTACCTCTATGAGCAATGAGCTTCAAAGGCAGCATAAAGGCATAGATGTTCTTTCTATACTCCTTAATCTAAAAGAGTTATATAGAGAATAAAGCTGAATTACTAGATATGAGATATCTAAGCAGTTATTCTATATCAAGATGAGTGAAGGCATGTCTGTGCAAACTCATATCCTTAAGATGATTGATCTGATCACTCATCTGAGATAATTAGGTTTCACCAAAGATGATGAGCTCAGTCAGGATTTAATCCTACAATCACTCTACGATTCTTTCTCACAGGTTGTCATTAACTTCCATATGAATAAACTGAATATTAGCCTGCCTGAACTACTGAATATGCTTAAAACAATAGAGAGCTATTTCAAGAGTGAAAAGGTGTTGGGTTTCAGCCATGTAGTAGAAAGTGATTTTCAAAATTTTAAATCAAAAGTCAATAGCTTTAACAATTAAAACTATTGAGTCAAACCCAAAACCCTAGAATCACTTTGCCGATATCGATAAAATAAACAAGCATGCAAAAAGGATAGAATTTTTGCTTTCATCAAAAGGATGAAATGGCATGTTGGTGTTCTCCATGAGACTCTAAAATAGAAGCCCTCCAATGGTGATCCACACGAAAGTTAGCCAAGGTCCTTCCTAACCGGTGTACTACCGCAGCCTTTTCTTCTCAAGAACACTGCCGGCTTCAAACTCAAGGAACGATTGTGCCAAAGCCCAGTTGCTCCGATCTTACTACCAGAATGACACTAAGAAGATACTCTTTAGATATCTCATAATCTAAAATTTGATTTTTGACTCCAATACATGAAAAAATCAAATCCTATGGCACACTAGCAACACTTGCTAAAAATCTCACCACCCTTCTTGCAAATTTTGCCACTCAATTTTCTCTTGCTTTTTTCTCAAATTTTTTTCAAAATTTTTTCTACAATTTTCATGCCTCTATTCTCTAGTTTCAATCCAAAATACAGTAGTAAAGCCATGTGGGACATCCCCTTTAAATAAGGGATCAAGGGATGTGTCATGGGACCAAGGGGCACCAATCTTTGGTGCTCCAACTTCTCATGCAGTGAATAAATTCACCATGTGGAATTATGATGTGTTGGGTATAAAAATACCCTCAATCGAAATTCTCGACAGATGGCACCCATCCAGGCTTTTCGAAGATGGGTCCTGCAGGCGCCTGTTAGATTGCTCCAAGTGCACTCACGGCTCCGTTGTTTGCCGACCTTCTACAGTCCTCACCGGCCTCCGCTACTCACCGCTTTCCAACAGTGACCAACGTCAGATTGAA
>KE508021.1:9982-21173 GCA_000441515.1 Elaeis oleifera
ATAAAATTATACTTTGTTAATTTCTAGGATAAATCATTGACACATAAGATATGATTGCTTATAAGGACTTCCCATCAAGTACAAACATACCCTAGATAAAATATGTGTCAGCCAAGATTGGCTTCTAGGGCATACATCTAATATATACGAGATCGGATATGGCATATTCACTAGGGATAGTGAGTAAATATCAGTCTAATCTAGGTAAAAACTATTGAAAGGTTGTGAAGACAATCCTTAAGTATTTAAGAAATACTAAGGACCAATAGC
Organism: Elaeis oleifera; assembly: GCA_000441515.1. Classification (NCBI taxonomy): domain Eukaryota; kingdom Viridiplantae; phylum Streptophyta; class Magnoliopsida; order Arecales; family Arecaceae; genus Elaeis; species Elaeis oleifera. Next base: position 10,253 of record KE508021.1, read on the forward strand.
TTATCTATGGAGATACTAATTTGAAACTTATGAGATATACTGATTTTAATTTTCAGTCAGACCATGATGACAATAGAAGCATATCAAGCTACGTATTTACTTTAAATGGAGGAATAATTTACTGAAAGAGTTTCAAGTAATATACTGTGGCTGATTCTGTATGTGAAGTAGAATATATTACTACATCTGATGCTGCAAAAGAAGCAGTGTGGCCGCGAAAGTTGATCACCGAGCTTGGAGTTACACCCTCTGTTGATGGCCCTATTCTACTGTATTATGACAGCACTGGAGTCATAGCTCAAGCGAAAGAATCAAAATCACACCAGCATACCAAGCATATTTTGCGTCACTATCATCTTGTACGTGAGATCGTGGATCGAGGTAACATCAAGCTTCAAAAGATCGATGGAAAGAAGAACATAGCCGACCCTTCACTAAAACTCTCAAGATCAAAGAGTTCGATGATCATAAGTGGAAGATAGGTATAAGATATTGTCCCGATTGACTTTAGTTCAAGTGAGAGTTGTTGGAAAATATATCCTAAAGCCAATCATTTGGACGATTGTTGCCCTAAAAATTGATTTTGATGATCACAAACCATTTGAGGAGACTACTAATGAGTATTTTATCCTTGAAAGATATCTTGGTGTTGTTTCAGGTAATCTAAAATATTGAGCTTGAAAAGCTCCTTCAAGGGTATCAAAGTTGAAGATTCTACAAGTTGGAGATATTTTGAAACCTTTTTGAAAGTATCAAATTCGTTCAAATCTATTTAAGAGTATTTGGTAATGTTCTGATAAGTTTCGGATATTAAATATATGAAAAATTGAGTTGAAACAAAATGAAGCGACTCAACTAGGTCATTCTCTTTTATTGGGTAGCCGGCACGTACCTATTTTGACTTGTGGCACACAGTAGGATGACTCATAGGTCGACCCCTGAGACTCTGAGACCAAAATAGAGAGCCTGAATTTCTGTCTGGCCAAATTAGGTGACTCATGGGTCTATCTATTCCCAATGAGGCATCCCATAGGTTGATCCGTTCTATACAAACACTCGTAACGGCTAGTTTTTAGTTGTTTATGATGTATTTAATGCACATTAAACACACTCCAATGACTCTTAATCGACTTTAAGATATTTCAAGACTAAATGAAGACTATAAATACTCTCTAGAGGTAAAAAATAAAGGAACCAAGAAGTAATCAACCTCAAATCTGAGAAAGAGAAAAGAAAATCCTAGAAAGAGAGAAAGAAGCATTCAATCAGTTCACCAACTACTCTCCAGCTGCATTCAAGTGTCCAAATCATCTGAGAATGTCCAACAAAGGCTTCTACTCATTGAGTATTATGCTTTTATTATTTTACTGTGCTCATTTAAGGAGCTCTTTGTGCTGAAATTTTGTTCTCTTTGCTTTTACTATTGTTCTTAGAGTTTTGAGTTTTGAGAGGTTTCAAAACTCAGATAGGTTGATCCGAACCTGTAATCTGAGGGTTTGTGGGTTAGCTTGTACCTAAAAAATAAGTGTTCTTTCTTGGATAGAATGGATTGGTGTAATCTGATATATTGTAAATGAAAATTTTTTAGTGGATTGAATTTCCAAGTTGAAACTTGAGCAGTGGATGTAGGTGCAAGGTTAGCACCGAACCACTATAAATCCCTTGTGTTTGATGTGCTTGCATATTTTCTTTTTTCATTACTTGTTTATTTGTTAATCTTCTTTTATTGTTAATTAACTCATCTCACTTATCAAGTTGAGTACATTGGTTGTGAGCACTAATCACTAAAATTTTAAAATACCCAATTCACCTCTTCTCTTGAGCTCCATATCTGGGCAACAAGTGATATCAGAGCCCGATACTCTAGCCCTTACTTGATTTAACCATCAAGAGTCAAAGATCTATGGCAGCCCAATTTGGCACATCTCTAGCCGAGGGGCAATCCACCAACTGACCTCCACTTTTCAATGGGTCTAACTACACCTATTGAAAAGCTCAGATGAAAATATTTATCCAAGCACTTGACTGTGATATGTGGAGTATTATAGTGAATAGACCTCACACACCCACTAAGTTGATTGATGGTGTGTCCCTCCCTAAGTCGAAAAGTGAATGGAATGAGTTTGACAAGAAATAGCTTAGCTCAATACTAAAGTCATAAATATCTTGTATTGTACCTAGATGTAAATGAATTCAATCACATTTCTATATGTAATTCAGCTAAAAAAATTTGAGATAAGCTAGAAGTTACATATGAGGGCATAAATCAAGTAAAAGAGTCAAAAAATAACATGCTTATGCACAATTATAAATTGTTTAAAATGAAACCTGATGAGTCTATAACACAAATGTTTACTCATTTCACTGATATCATAAATGGTCTAAAAAGTCTTAAAAAGTATTATTCTAATAGTGATCTTATAAGAAAAGTTTTTAGATCTTTATCAAAATCATGGGAGGTAAAGGTCATGGCGATTCAAGAAGCCAAAGACTTAAATATCCTACCTTTGGAGGAGCTGCTTGGATCTCTCATAACCCATGAGCTGACCATGAAGCAACATTCTGAAGAAGAGACCAGAAGAAAAAGATAATTGCTCTCAAATCAATGGCTCAAGAAGAAGAAGATTAAGAAAATTAGAAAACAGTGAAGATAATGAGGATTTAGCATTGATCACAAAAAATTCAGACGGTTTATGAAGAAAGAAGACAAGGGACTAAGAGAACACGACCAATTAAGGGGGAGCCGAGTAAAGAAAAGAGAAAGAACAGCCCGTCATTTGTTATGAATGTAAGAAGTCAGGCCACTTTAGATCAGACTGTCTCCAGTTCAAGAAGGATCAGAAGAAGTTCAAGAAGAAAAGATAATGATAGCTATGTGGAGCGATAGTGATGACTCTACCTCAGATGATGAATCCCATGAAGAAGCCAACTTGTGCCTTATGGTACATGAAAATGAGGTAATCACCAAAACTCAAAATGAATTTTTTTATGATGAACTGCAAGAAGCATTTTATGAGCTTTTGGATGATTTAAAAAAATTAGAACTGAAAAATAAGATCTGAAATTAAAAAATCAAACTTTATTTAAAGAAAAAGAAGAGATCTCCAATAAAAATAAAAAATTAGAAATAAAATATCAAACTCTATTAAAGGAAAAGGAAGAAATTTTAAATATAAATAAAACTCTAGTAAAGAAAAATCAGAACCTAAAGAAAGAAATAACCAAATTGAAACCAATAGTTGATAGATTTACCCTGAGCTCAAATAAACTTCAAATGATTATTAACAATCAAAGAGTGGTGTATGATAAAGTTGGCCTTGGTTATAATACTCTTAAAAATAAAATTTTTAAAAATATCTTTATAAATGCATCCATAAGTAAATTATCCAACATTACATGTTTTAAATGTGACAAGATAGGACATAAAGCTTATGAGTGCTTGTCAAACAAATTTGTTAGTACAAATGTTAAGAAAATATGGGTTTCAAAAGGAACCATTATGACTAACCCCAAAAGACCTAAGTTAGCTTGGGTACCTAAAGTTAAACTTAATTTTATGTGTGTAGGTATGTCTTGCATCCCAAGCAACGAAGCGAAAGTAGTATCTTGATAGTGGGTGCTCAAGATACATGACCGGTGATGAGTCTCACTTCATCACCTTGGAAGCTAAGAATGGAGGGATGGTCACCTTTGGAGATAATGGCAAAGAAAAAATCATCGACATAGGTAACATTGGTATCACTCCCTTCATTTGTATTGAAATATTTTGCTTGTCGATGGTCTTAAGCATAACCTATTAAGTACTAGTCAATTATATGATAAAGGTTATAAAGTAGTTTTTGAATCATCCATATGTATTGTAACTAGTCCTTTTGATGATAACACTAGGTTCATTGGACATAGGCATGACAATATTTATATGGTAGATTTGGATAATCTTTTCATGCAAAATATGTAATGTCTTGTGACCATGAATGCTAAAATCAATGAGACTAGTTGGCTTTGGCACCATAGGCTTGCACATATTAGTATGCACACACTATCTAAAATTATCAAAAATATTTGATTTTTTGATTTGCCAAAGATAAATTTTGAAAAAGATAAAATCTGTGATTCATGCCAATTAGGTAAGCAAACAAGAGTTTCTTTTAAACTTAAGAACATTGTTTCAACTTCTAAACCTTTAAAACTTTTACATATGAATTTGTTTGGTCCTACAAGGACAACTAGTCTAGGAGGTAAAATATATAGTTTTATGATTATCGATAATTTCTCACGTTTTACTTAGGTCTTGTTTTTAGCATCTAAAGATGAAGTATTTTCAGCTTTTTTAAGTTTTATCGAAAAATCTCAAATGAAAAAGGTTTATCAATTGTTTCAATTCGTAGTGACCACGGTATTAAATTTGAAATAAAGATTTAAAAATTTGTGATGAAAAGTTATAGATTATAATTTTTCTGCACCTAGAACACCCCAACGAAATGGAGTAGTAGAAAGAAAAATAAAACTCTTGACGAAATGGACCGTACCATGCTATGTGAGAGCAATCTTTCAAAATACTTTTGGGCAGAAGCTATCAACATAGCATGTTACATCTTAAATCATGCTTTAAAAGATCAATTTTAAAGAAAACACCTTATGAATTATGAAAGATAGAAACCTAACATAGGGTATTTTCATGTTTTTGATTGTCGTTGCTTTGTTTTAAATAATGGTAAGATAGCTTAAAAAAATTTGATGCTAAATCTGATGAAGCTATCTTCCTTGGCTATTCCACTTCTAATAAAGTTTTTAGAGTTTTAATAAAAAAATTTAGTTATGGAAGAATCAATCCATATAGTTTTTTATGAGACTAATGATCTTCCATCAAGGAAGACAGAGGATGCTGATGATGCAGGTATCTTAGAAGAAGGGTGAAAGAGCTCATCATCAATGACTCAAATGAGCAAAACAAAGACCAGCTAAAGGAAAAGCATGAGGATGAGAGCATCAATGATCAAAATATTCAAGAACAACCTTAAGATACAAGTGATCTTCCAAAAGAATGGAGGTATGTCCATAATCACCCCAAAAAATTAATCATTGGTGATCCGGCACAAGGGGTAAGAATTCAATCTTCTCTTAGAGATGCACTTAATTATGTGGCCTTTTATTTCTCACTTAGAATCTAAGACAATAGAAGAAGCTGAACAAGATCATAACTGGATAAATGTTATGCAAGAAGAGTTAAACCAGTTTGAAAGAATAATGTATGAACTCTTGTTGCTAGATCTAAAAACCATCCAATAATTGGAACAAAATAGGTATATAGGAATAAACTTGATAAAGATGGTAATGTAATTAGAAATAAGACAAGACTAGTTGCTAAAGTATATAACCAATAGGAAAGACTTGATTTTGATGAAATATTTACACCTGTTGCTAGATTAGAAGCTATAAGAATGTTGCTTGCTTATGCATGTTTCATGAATTTTAAACTATTTCAAATGGATGTTAAAAGTATCTTTCTAAATAGTTATATTGCTGAAGAAGTATATGTAAAGCAACCTCCAGGCTTTGAAAATCATAAATATCCAAATCATGTATTTAAATTAAACAAAGCCTTGTATGGTTTGAAACAAGCCTCTAAGGCTTAGTATGAAAGACTAAGTAATTTTTATTAAAAATATTTTAAAAAAAAATAGATACAACTCTTTTATAAAAAGAAAGATGAAGAGATACTAGTTATACAAATATATGTTGATGATATTATATTTGGGTCTACTAATAAAGCTTTGTGTCAAGAATTTGTCAAGCTTATGCAGGGGGAGTTCGAGATGAGCATGATGGAAGAACTCACCTTCTTCTTCGGACTCCAGATCAAGCAAATGAAGGAAAGGATCTCCATCATCCCAAGCAAATACACAAGAGAATTATTAAAGAAATTTGAGATGGAGAGCTCCAAGAGTGTAAGTACTCTTATGATCCCTTTTGTAAATTAGATAAGGATGAACATGGTAAGTCTGTTGATTCAAAGCTTTATAAAGGCATGATAGGTTTTTGTTATATTTTACTACCAGTAGACCTGATATAATGTTTAGCGTATGTATGTATGCTAAATTTCAGTTAAATCTTAAGGAATCATACTTGAATGCTATTAAAAAAATTTCAAATACCTAAAAGAATCACAAAACCCAAGACTTTGGTTTCTAAGCAATCTTCTATTGAATTAATAGGTTAATGAGATGCTGATTTTGCTGGATGTAGATTAGATAGAAAGATACTAGTGGAACTTGCCAATTTTTAGGAGTCAATTTAATCTCTTGATTTAGCAAGAAACAAAATTTGATAGCATTGTCTACGGTTGAGATTGAATACATTACAATCGAAAGTTACTGTGCTCAAATCTTGTGGACTAAGCAACAACTCGTAGATTTTGAGATTGAACTTAAAGATATTCTCATAAGATGTGACAATACTAGTGCTATTAGTTTGACTAAGAACTCAATCCAATACTCTAGATCAAAACATATTGAGATTAGACATCACTTTATAAGGGAACATGTTCAAAAAATGATGCAATGCTTGAATATATAAATATTGAGAAGCAATTAGCTGACATATTCACTAAAGCATTAAATGAAGATAGATTTTGTGCATTTAGGAGGAAATTAGGCATCTTAGATCTTTTTGCTTGACCTCTCATCATGGTTCTTCTTTCAAAATCCTTCCAAAATTCTTTTACTTCATCATCTTAAATTTAGATGGTAATCTGATTTTATTTGAGGTCTGATTCATGCCAGTTAAAAATCATCAGAGTTATTCAGATATGATCTTAAATTTTTTTCATTGAATTCTTCATAAAAATCATACCAAATTTATCTAAGCTCCACTTGATCATCTCAAGTTGACTCAAGCCTCTCCAATTTTTCCTTCAATTTTCCTTCATTTTTGAATTTTTTTTCTCATCACCTAACCTACCCTGGATGGGACGACCCATAGGACATCCCAAATTATCGGATAAACGGGTTTCAATGTGGGTCGATCCATTAAATTTTTTGATTAAAGCCCAAAAGGGCTGACTCATTCACTATTCATCTTCCTCCTCCTTTCATCCCAAACTAAAACCCTCCTCTCCAAGCTTTCCACCGACCACAAATACCTAAATCCAAACCTCGATCTGCTCAAAAATTCCTTGTTTCTACCTTAAAATCTTGGGTAGATACTTCCTCTTGGCATATCCTTGATCAAAACCCACTCTTTCATGCTCTTTACCAAAACCCTTGAAACCCTCATTTCAAACACCTCTAAATCCCTTATTTCTCTTTATTTTCATTAATTCTTCACCCTATATTCCTCTCTTGACTGATTCTTTGGTCCTCATTGCAATAATTGAAAGAAAAATGGATAGTTCAAAGCATGTATTTTAAAATTTACAGTAGAATAATAAAAATTAAATATTTAATCTTCTAAACATACTTTAGATCAAATTTAAACTATCATTAAGGATCTATGATATAAAAAATTATATATAAAATTTGATATAAATAAAAAATTACATCGATCACATCGATGCCCTAAATCTGATCTAACTTTTAGATTATGTCGGTAGAGTTCATAACTCATCATTTTTTATGGATCGATGATCTCCGCTATTGGTAAGCATCATATGAAGCTCTCACTGATGCCAAAAAGCCACACAGATTATCCGATCTCTATAGATCATCCACTTGAAGCTCTAATCGGATCTTCCTTTATAGGAGTGCTAGCTCACGTCGAAAGCTCTAGATGGCTGATCCAAGCTCCTTTCTTCAGATCTTTCAGACTCCTTCGGATCAGAAGATGAAACTTTATGAGGAGGTGGTGGTATGAAAAATTGGACAAGACTCACTTTTATATTTTTTTTCTCACAAAACCTAGAGATGAAACCCTAGAACCCACAGCTCACGCCCGAGAGGAAGAATACTTCCTCTATTTCTCACGCACGGAAGTCCAACACACTCTTAACATTTTACGTCCCCTCTCTCAGGTTTCTCATACCAAAATCACTTCTAATCTCTCACAAAACTAATCTCCTTTTATGGTTGGCATCCCATGGAAGATAAAGATAAGAATAAAGTAGTTTCAGTTCAAATTCAAGTGTTAGTTGATCTTTATCACCAATACAAATCAAATTTGAATTAAATTTTGAACCAAACTTTATCCTTATCTTATAAACTCAGAGAGGAGTTGACCAACATTAGAATGATATAAAAAATCTCATGCAAAATACTTTATGCATGGAAAATATGGTGGCGTGAAGAAGAGAGTCCAACTCAATTTGGACTCTAGGCTTTCATTCAAATTCAAACCAATTTGAACTCAAATTTAAACCAATCAATTTATAATTAAAAGAACTCAGATGAGGATATGAGAAAATATTCTAGACATAAAAAAATCATATAAAATATTTCTCATGTGAAGAATAAGAGGGTGCAGATAAAGGAGGTGCAAGGGATTCGAATTCGAATTATTTTCTTATCCAATTAGATTCTTAACCCAACCAAATTAGGTTAAACCCAATTAGACCATTAAATATAATATAATTAGATAGCAAATAATTTTGATTAAATCTTAATCAAATCAAAAATTAATCGAGCTCAAGTCATGATCATATCAAGAATCGAACACCCTTAGCGATTAGGTCATCTCATAACCTAATCGGGTTAAACCAAATTAAATCCAATTCAATTAGATTCGGTACAAACCTCAATGTTTAATCAAATTGAATTAATTAATAATCTAATTACTAATCAATCCTTCCATAATTTACCAATAATTAGTGAATTAATTTATTATAATTTTTACATAGGGTTAATCATCAATCGAATTGACTGTTTTACCCTAGAACGATTCTTAATCGTTGATCAACCATATGATCAGTCTTTAACTTCTTTTGAGTGTGACCTCATAGGTTCAAACCTAAGCTAGTAGTATGAAAATAATCTTTCTATATCAATCAAAGTGACCATCTAGCAATGATACCTGACATCCAAATAGATCGAAAGATTGCAAAGCATCATTCAAGAACCTATTGGCATATGGTTACCGCATAATTCATCCTTTAATCCAAATGCTCAAGATGACCTAGAGTTTAACTGCCAACTCTGATATGATCATCAATATTGTATTTAATTTCAAATCTATCACATGGATTACCCCGGTCAAGATTTTACTGAATTGAAACATACTAATATATTAACTCCTACTTATTTGGAGGGTCAATTCCATCTTGACTCACACACCGACTTTGCAAGTACTTGACTATATCCAAAATTTTCATCACTGAATTAAAATTCAGGTAGTCCGACATCAAAGCATAGTGAGTTGCTTGCAAGTCACCATAGTGATCTCAGGTCGGAGGGATACTTATACCCATATCCTTCGTGAGCTACTCTTGACAGCAGAGTGCTTAGCAATTGATCACGTTCAGTGAGATATACTCCTACGTCTCACTTGCATACCATGCTAGTATCTCCACACTCTTTAGTTAAGAGGACAACTAACGTACATGGCATATAACGACCTATACTTGATATAGCTATCATCCTAATAATAGTATATCATTTGGTCATGAACTTAAGGTTTAAGGACTAAATGATATATCCTCCTATATCAAATCAAATAGTCCTAAAGACTTCATCGCATAACAGGAGTTCAAAATGAGATGTACATAGTGATAAAAAACCAATAATTTTATTAATTCAATAATTCATATATAATTACAATGATAAGCACAATCATCAACAGACTGACGATTGACTTTGAAACACAACTTCTAACAACTCCCACTTGGACTAAAGCCAATCGGTACAGTATCGTATACCCATCTTTGATTTGTAGTCTTTGAACTCCTTGACGTCGAGGGCTTTAGTAAATGGGTCAGTCAGATTCTCCTTTCCGTCGATTTTCTAAAGCTCAACATCATCTCGATCCATGATCTCTCGGACCAGATGGTAGCGGTGTAGAATGTGCTTGGTTTGCTGATGTGACTTCGGTTCCTTCTCTTGAGCAATGGCACCAGTACTGTCATAGTAAACAAGACACGGCCATCAAGAAAGGGTGCCACTCTGAGCTCGTTGATAAACTTTCATAGCCACACAGCTTCTTTCGTAGCATCGGATGCCACGATATATTCCGCCTCACAAGTAGAGTCGGCCACAGTGTGCTGCTTGAAACTTTTCCAACAGATTGCCCCACCATTCAGAGTATAAATATATCTTGATACGCTCTTGCTATCGTCATGATCTGACTAAAAATTAGAGTCTGTAAACCCCATAAGTTTTAAGTCAGATTCTCCATAGATAAGCCACTGATCCTTAGTATTTCTCAAATACTTAAGGATGGAGTTTACGACCTTCCAGTGATTCTCACCTGGATCGGACTAGTATCTGCTCACTACTCTTAATGAGTATGCCACGTCTAGTTGTGTACATGTCATAGCATACATAATAGATCTCACTACCGAAGCATATGAAATTCTACTCATATGCTCTCTCTCTTGAGGAGTTGTCAGACAATCACTTTTCGAGAGAGAAATTTCTTGGCCTATCGGAAGATAGCCTTTCTTGAAATTCTCTATACTGAACCTTTTCAGCACAGTATCAATATACATCGACTGAGATAATCCAAGCAACCTTTTAGATCTATCTTTATAGATCTTCATCCCAAGAATGAAGGATGCTTCTCTCAAGTCTTTCATAGAGAACTATAATGACAACCAAACTTTTATTCTCTGTAATGTAGAGATGTCATTCCCGACTAAGAGAATGTCGTCGACATATAAAATAAGAAATACTACCGCAAAGTTATTAACCCATTTGTATATGCAGGGTTCCTCTCCATTCTTAATGAACCTATATATTCTGATCACTTTATCAAAATGCATGTTCCAACTTTGAGA
>KE508023.1:4247-15963 GCA_000441515.1 Elaeis oleifera
AAAAAGGAAAGAAGAGTGCCTAGATTAGTGATTAATTATTAACCTCTAAATAAAATTTTATAGTGGATAAGATCTTTTATACCTAATAAGTAAGATTTAATCAAAAGAATTCAATAATTTAGGATATATTCTAAATTTGATATGAAATCGAGATTTTGGCAAATACAAATTAAAGAAGAAGATAGATATAAAACTGCTTTTACTACACCCTTTGGTCACTATGAATGGAATATAATACCTTTTGGACTTAAAAATGCTCCTTCTAAATTTTAAAAATTATGAATAAAATTTTTCTCCCTTATACTAATTTTATAATTGTATACATAGACAAAGTGCTTGTATTCTTAGAAAATATAGATCAACATTGGAAACACTTGAACATCTTCTATAAAGTAATAATTCAAAATGGATTAGTAATTTCAGCAAAGAAGATAAAACTCTTCTAAACCAAATTTAATTCCTAGGTTTCAAATAAAATTTGATCAAATCTCTCCTATAAATAGAGTCATTCAATTTGCTGATAAATTCCCAAATGAGATTAAAGATAAAATGCAATTACAAAGGTTTTAGGTGTCTAAATTATGTTTCTGATTTTTATGAATCTCTTGCTAAAGATAGAAAAATCCTAACTAATAGACTCAGAAAAATCCACCAGCATGGAATAAACACCATACAATGGCGGTAAGAAAATTAAAGAAAAGGTGAGACATCTTCCCTATTTAAATATTACTCATCAAGATGCCCCCAAAATTATAGAACTTGATACATCTCACATAGGATATGGAGGTATATTGAAACAAAAAATGGATGATAAAGAGAATCTCATAAGATTTACTTTTGGTACATTGAATGATACCCAGAAAAATACTCTACTATCAAAAAGGAATCCTTGCAATTGTAAAGGTATTATCAAAATTTCAAAGAGACTTATTAAATCAGTAATTTCTTTTATGAACGAACTGTAAAGTAGCTAAAGATATTTTACAAAAAGATATTAAAAATTTAGTATCTAAACAAATATTTGCAAGATGGCAAGCTATCCTTTCTGTATTTGATTTCAACATTGAATACATTAAAGGAGAAACAAACTCTCTTCCTGACTTCTTATCTCGTGAATTTTTGCAGGGAGAAGAGTTCTGAAAGAATAATCAAGACAAAAAGATTGCTCTCAAGAAAGAAATTTCTTATTTATAACCCAGAGCTATCATCAGAATCATACAATCTAATTAATCAGGTATGGAAAACTCATCTTTTAAACCAAAGAAAGACTTTCGATAAGCATTGACCACCCTTGTTGATCATATGACAAAAAAAGAATTATCTCTGATGATGATAAGAGAGCAGATAAAATTAGTTGGTGAACAATCAAAACAAACAACTTCTGAATTAATCACTCTCTATCAGATCTGTGATCTAGTAGAGATGCCAACAATGGTTAAGCTAAAAAGACTTAACTATTGAAAAAATGCTCAAGAGGCTTTAAATCCTAAATTACTTGAAGAGATTCTTCACAGAGCAACATAGCCTGATGAACTAAAAAGTTGCTTGAAGGACTACATATGTTCCTTATAAATCGCTGGGATTATCCTAAACTATATCTACCACTATTTAATACTTTTGCCAAAAAAGAAGAAGTTCGAGCTCTATATAAAGGAATGGTTCAAATAGTATCTGTAGACCTCTTTTCAAGCTTACACATGTTTCTAGCAGTAGTTGGTGAAATCATCTATGAAGTAGGAAAAAGATTTCAAGATATATTGAAGGTTGAAATTTTTAGTGGTATTGAAAATAGAGAAATTGAAACTGTGGTACATCTTTCTCAAATCTATGAAGTCAGCCATTCTAAGGAAATAAAGACTATATCATCATCACTGAAGGAGAAGAACTCCCAAACAAATTTGATCTTAAAGAATATCAAATAAGAAGTTATCTTCAAGTTTATTGGAAAGCTCAAAAGAGGAAAACTCAATAATGTTGGTCTGATGGAAGAATTTGGGTAACCACTTTAATCTGCATAAAAACAGAAGAACTAACAGAAGAAACTTGGGGAAGAACGTGGGAACCTTTGTTAAGTATTGAAAACTATCCCATAGAAGTGCAAGACAGATTCTGGCATCAAGAAGATATTTTGCAAAATTTGGGACAAGACTATCAATCTAACAATCAGGCAAAAATTAAAGATCTGGAATCTCCTGTCTTTGAAAATCTGGCATCTCCTATTCTGATACCATCACCTGAAGCTCTGGCATCTCCTAGCCTCAACCAATTTGCTTCAAAGGGTTGAAGTTTTGTAAAAAAAAAAAAAAAAAAAATCTACTAACCTTTCTACCAAACTCTTGGTAGAAAAACTTTTTTTGTAAGTATAATCCAGTAGCTCTTCTAACCACTTCTACAACCAGATGATTACTACTATTTTTTGGAGACAACCACTACTACTATTCTCGAAGCCGGTTTAATTTTCAAAGATGATTCATCCTTAAAAGCCAGATTCAAAGATGACAAAGAAGCTACAGCAAAATTTTTGGTACTGTTACTATTGATCTACAGAAAGATTCCTGACACTATATGCTATAGGAAATCGGACTTAAAATCAATTAAGTTTCGACTTCGGATCCGACTTCAGAAACTTTTGGATTCCAAAATAAGTGAAGTTCGTCCAGATTCCAAACAAGTTCAAGTCCGTATAGTTCTGCTACTCATCTATAATAATGATGGGTGCCTTCATCCAGGAGGAGGCCGAGCGCAGAGAGGCAAGGCCGAGAGGGGTTGCTGCTAATGACAAAGTCTCTCTTCTCCATCTCCATCTCTCTTTCTTTCTTCCTCTCTTCCTTTGTCTCTTTCCTCTAATCCCTTCCATCTTCTCCACGAAGTCTTTGCTAAATCCTCTTCTTCCCTTTCATCTCCTCATCTTCTCCACATAATCTTCCCTAACCTCCATTAGTTGTTCCTTCATCAGGGACAACATCATGTGAAGCTTCCCTCGTTTCTTCCACTAGACTTCATCTTCCCTTCCACTTACCATTATAATATTCTTCCTCTTCTCATTCTTGTTTGTTTCCTTCCATAAAAGCCAGGCATCCATCATCATTTTCAATAAAATACTCCACCACTTCACAACATCTCCACCAACTCTTCATTATAAAATTCCATCCCACCTTCTCCTCTTCATTCCCACCATTAAAATATTCATCTTCTTCCCATCTCCATAGAATCCTCCACAGAAATACCCAAACTCTATCATTTAGCCATTAACTCATATGAGCTTTTGTAAATAAGTGTGCTTAAGGGGTACTTACTCATGTATTATCATATATTAGCGCTTGTAGTTTGTATTTAAGATTGCTTAAGCTTGATTAGTGTATATAAAGCTTATAAGGTGGTATTTCAATTTCATCAGACTCTATGCAAGTATGCTTTATAATAAACCTATTTTTATTCATTTAACTATTGTTAATTAGATTTTAAGCTTTTTTATTTTAAGCTTGTTACAGTTCATTACTGTTTATAGTTACTGTTCATTACTGTAGCTGTACTGTAGCTAATTATTGTAACATATGCTCCATACAGTACTATAGCAGAAACACTATGTAGTACTATTGCACACTATAGTATGTTATTGTAGCACGACGATAAATAATCGAAATGCTACCGAGGTTATGAAGTAAACAACAGATCAGTCTCTTAAGGGTAAACAACCCTAAGGTTGGTAGAGATTATGAAGTAAACAATGGATCAATCAGGATAAATAACCCAAATACCACATGTAACATGTTATAAGGTTGTACTAAAATCATAGTACAATCTATCGTACAATCATGAAGTAAACAACGGAGCGATTATATGTTATTTAATTAGTTAAAGTACTTTAATTTATTTTAAGCATTTTATTTATTTCTTTATTTCATTATTTAGGTACTGTACTTTATTTTATTTTGTTAGTTTTATCTTTTTTTTATATTAAGTAGTTTATTTATCTACTCTTAGTTAAACTTAGTTCTGTACATTTACTTTGTTTACTATATTTTCTTAAGTTAAGTTTTATTTCTTTCTGTTAGCAGTCTTTTCATTTTTGGCTTGCTCTACTCTTACTTATTTTATTTACTGCAGGCAGTTAGCAGTTAGTTGGTTTGCTCTATATTTACTTAGTTTAGTTTACTTACTACAGTCAGTTAACAGTTAGTTTGTTCATCCTGTTAATCTTATTTATTATAGTTAGTTGTAGTTTAGTTTACCTTCTAATTTTTAGTTAGTTTATCTTTTGAGCTTGTTAATTATAGCTTAGTAGTTTACTTAATAGTTTATAGTTTTAATAACCTAAAGTTTACTCTGTAGTTTATTCCTTGTATTTATATTCTTTGCTCTAATTTTTGCTTTTATATTAGCTTGTTTACTTATACTCTAGATAGCTTTAGTCATTAGAAGTTTAATTTATCTTAATCGATTAAAGTTTGTAGTTTATTAATTTATATTCTCTAGTTTACATTTAGTTATTAGCTCATATCTTAGCCTATACTCATGCTTGTCCTAGTTTTCTGTTAGTTTATATTTCAATTTATAGTTCATAGTTTATGTTTAAGTTTGTTTCTTATATTAGCCGAGCTTGCACCTTAGGTTACCTTAGTTTGTTTGTCGCTTAGATTTTTATGTACTTAGTTTATCTTCAAATTTTCATTAGCCTGTTCTAAGTGTTTATAGGTTTGCTTAAGTCTATCCTTCTTCTCCATTTCATATGTCTATCTATTAGTCTTCTACTTTTGTGTCTGTTTAGATATTACCTATAGATTTGACCTCCTTTACTCCTCAATTATAATCATTTTGCTATCATATTCCTAGGTTCTGGACTGTTAGTTATACGATGCTTGCAGATAGTATCGTATACCTTATAGTTCGTCAATCTATTTGCTGCTTCTACGTGTACACACGTAGCTTACCCATTTGCTGCTTCTACATGTATGCACATAGTCTTTACTGTTGTGTCACACTGCTATGACAACATACTTTTGTGGCTCCGACCTACACACACACATACTGCTGCTTCCACACGTATGTGCATTGGCCCGAATAATTTGGTATCAGAGCCATTTTTCATGCCGGGAGGAGATTTCATATCGAGGAGGAGATCTGTCGATTTTTTAGCCGTATAGAGAGCAGACTGGACAGCAAGCACAATAAATCCCACTTTAGTCGGGAAGATATTTAGGATGGTAAGTCATAAATAGACTATTGGTGTCATCTCTATGGCTGGTATCCTTAGATCTCTTACCGAACTTCTGATAACTGATTCTGTTCTGTGTCTTACCATATTAAAAATGGATAAAATATTTATCTGCATTAGAACTGATCTAGATCTATGTTTATAAAATACTTCAAATGAGTAAAATGATTAAAACTCTAGTAACGATTGAGGAGTTAGACAATAGTTAATTAATAATAGTTAGCCAATTAATAGTTTACATATTTATAAGAATTAATTAGAAGTATAGATGTATATTTATAGATAAATTTAGTATAATTCTTTAAGTAGACTAGTTAGATATATCCAAGCATATATTTAGAAATTAGTTAGCTGATTCTCTCTATATATTAAAATGGATGAAGATATCGAAGCCTATGATTTAAAGGATTGAGATCAAAATGAGATACAAGATGATATAGAATCCATCTACCCTGAAGAAATAGAAGAAGATGAATTCTATCCAGAAGAAATTACCAGAGAAATATTCTCCCTAGAAATACTTGAAGAATTTGATAGAGAAAATGAAGATCCATCTTTTGATTATTATCCTTAGAATCTTGAAAGAACGAAACTTAGACTTAAAGATTTTGGGATAAAGAAACTCTTCAAGCCGAAGAAAACTTTGCCTTCTTCTAATTTGAAAGATACTAGGCTTCAAAAACCTGCCTACTATCCAACTATATATCTTCAAACAAATCTATTACTTGGAGAGAAATAGAAAATAATTTAAAAATTATAGTGTAGAACCTACTATAGATATTTCATATGATTCAAATAAAAGATTAAAATAAAATAAAAAAATTAGCTAGATTAGTTCTAAATACTCCATATGGCTCTTATATAGACTCTAATATCATAGAAGTTGTTGAATTCTCTATAAACAAAGAACTACTAAAAGAAGATTTTGATTCTGATAAAAATAGAGATAGAAAAGAGTGGTTCTTGGATACTTATAATAAAAGAGAAAGAGAATTTATAAGAGAAATATGGTTTAGTCAGATGAAGGTTGAAGAGAGATATATTTTCTTCTTTAACTGGTTCAATAAATATTATATCCAAGGTCTTGAGGAAGCTAGTCCTAGAATACAAGAAACTATAATTAAAAGGATGATGGCTGAATCATGGAAAGATTGTAGAAGCTCTAAAGTTGAACCTATTCAGGTTCAAAACAAGAGGAATAAGAGTCCAACTAAGGTTTCTATCAATGATTTTGATCAAATCTCTAAAGTAGAAATTTATCCTAATAAATTATTGAACATTTAGACCAGGTTGAGAAATAATAAAACTGTACGAATCTTCATCTCAATCTTAAAGAAATTCAGACTGATAACCTTTTAGAGGATGATAAGGAATCTAAAGTTGATCGGGATAATTCTGATAATTATTAGTAAAGATTGATGATTTCTCCATAAAGATCGATACTATACCCAATCTCTTAGAAGTTAAAACTGAAAATAATTCATCTGAAGAATCTGATAAAATTTTGATTGAAGAAAATATTTTTGATTAAATCATTGAAATTATTCATCATTTCGATACTGATTCTGAAGCTAATCTGAATTCTATATCATTATTAGAATCCTTTGAGTTAAGTCTAGGCATTAGTCAATTGAAGGTACCAATCAAAAATCACACTAAAATTATTGAGGAAGATTATCTGGATCTAATTGAGGTACCTCCAATATTTGATCTCTATGAAGAACAATCAGAAAAAGAATTATCAAAAGAATTAGATAAAATTATACTAAATCAATTTGATAAAATTTCTTCTTATAAAAATCTTGAAGAAACTACTTCTACATCTGATTTATGGCCAAACTCTTTATCTGAATTCGAAGCTTTGAACCAGCCTATCTTAAACTCATCCTCCTCATCTAGTAGGTCTAGTTTAATTCCTTTATCTGAAGAAATTCATGAAACCTCATATTTCTCTAAGGATAAAGAAATTAATAATAATCTCTTAGTTTTAAGAACGAGTAGTCTCTTAGGAACTAGTAATTCTTTAGGATATAACAATCTCTTAGACTCAAAAAACCTTGAGGATAAGAGAATAGTTAGTAGGAAGAATATAGTTAGTAAATTATTTATTTCAAAAAGTACCAAAGATAAATCAATTTCTATTTATAATCTAGCAATTCAGATCCCTAAGATAATAAATTATTATCTTAGACTGATCTTAGTGGATTCACAGTTGACAAAAATTTCTAACAACTTATCCACTATCCATTCCAAGAGGAGATCTCTTGGTTGGAACCCTGATAGACTTACAGAATTTTAAATAGTTAATAGTTGTCATCAACTGACAATGATGTATTTGAAAGTCTATAAATCCATAATTATTCACAAATTTCAATTGCTAAGACAATAGAAACTCACTTGTTAAGGCAATTGAAAGGTTGGTAGAAAATCCCTTCCACTAACTCAAAAATTGTGAATATTATTCAAAAAAACTCTAAAGGTGTTAATCCTTTAGATTATCCTTTAAACACAGTAGATAAACTTTATGTAGATATTAATAATAAATTAATAATTTTAGAAGTAGTAGTTTAATTGAGTTTAGATGGTATAGAGATATTTACTTCGCTATATTAGGCTTGAAAAAATTCTCTTTAGAACTATCTCCTTTAGGTCTAAAAGTTAATATAAGAGATATAGATACTATCAATAAGGCAGATAAAGTAATTCATTTTAATAGATCTAAATTAATTGGAGATCAATTTGTAAAGTTATACAAAAGAAAGAAGTAAATGATCTCTATAACTTGAAAGATTTTGACTATAAATTTGGACCTCAAATAAACAAATTGTATGAGAAGAAACATAAAAGATCCAAAAAGAAGTTTGATAAAAGAGTTAGAAAGATTCCTAAGAAACTAAATGAAAATAGATCTGTGATATTTTATTTAAACTAAAGATGAATATTACTTTAGACATGAAGCCTTGTTAGATTCTGGATCTGATATAAATTGTATTGACAAGACTTAATTCCTTCAAGATACTTTGAAAGATTTAATCAAAATCTTCAAACTACAAAAGAAAGAAATCTGAGAGTAAACCATAAGATTTTTGAACTTTATTTATTTATAGGAAAATGTTGCACTAAAATACCATTTCTATTAGTCAAAACTCTAAAATAAGGAGTCATATTTGGAAACCCTTTCTTAGCTCATCTCAAACCTTTTACTGTTACAGAGAAAGAAATTATTACACAAGACAACTAGAGAATATTATTTAAGACTTGCTATAATTCTAAAGAGTTTACAAAATATGTACAAGAATTATCCTACAAAAACAATACAAAATCAAAATCCAAATATCAGAAAAGATAAAAAGAAGATTAAAATTAATGAATGATCATAAATCTTTATATAAAATACTACAATGGATAAATATAACATTCGAATTCCAAGAAATATATTAAAAAATTTCATGGAGCCAAGAGTTACTCTAAATTTGATATAATATTATGGATGAAGCAGACACAAATTCTTCTTCCTTTTGCACATTTCATAATTATATACATCAATGATAAGCAACAATGGAATCATCTACAAGTATTTTTTAGAACTATAATAAGAAATGGATCAGTACTACCAAAAAAGGTCATAGAACCTTTTCAAATTAAAATCCAACTAGATCATAACATCATACTCCTACTAGACCAAGTTTTAGAATTAGCTGATAAACTTTTAAATGAGAAATGATTAAAACTTTTCTGGAAATACTTTAATTTTGCTGCTGACTTCTATATGGCACTTACCAAAACTCATCATCCTTATTTAACTATTATGTTTAAGAATGAAAAGTCTGTTATGGATGATGTTAAAATCTTAAAAACAAAACACTTTAACAGATTAACAAAAGGGGTCTGGAATCAAAAAAGACTAGAACATGAATCCTCAACTCAACTAAAAAATTCATATCCATATTTCTTTGATAAAAATATAAAATTTAACAAAATTGAAAAAAGAGCGAAATTATCCATCTTGTCTTATTTCATAACTTTCTTTAGAACAATACCTACTATTTAATGAAATATGGTGAAATCATATATTCAATCAGAAGAAAGATTTTGAAAAGGCTATAAAGTCCCTAATTAATCGCTTATATCTACAAGAAATATCTTCTTAGTTGCAACTGAATATTATGAACTGATTCTGCCATACTTTTACAGGGAAGCATATTTTGGAATCCAATCTTCAAAAGATCAATTTTCTAAAGAGAAAGAACAGGTAAGCCAATCTTGGAACTATAGAACATCCAATACTCCTACTACCTCTATCAGAGAACCATATTGTCCAAAACCCTATATGTTCAAATCAGAAGAAAACCTTTCCCCTTTAGAAGTACATGATTTAAACCTTAATATCCTTGACCTAATAAAATCTCTTCCAAAAGAAAACTTTCATATTTCCAAGATAGGAGAAAAGATCGAATTTATCATGAAGAAATTCTGACTCAAACCAAAAGCATACATGTTCATCACAACTATCAACAGAATGGTGAGATTGCTTACTCTAAACTCCTCATACTAAAAGTCTTCTCTTTGAAAATTGGGATCCAAAGCAGAACCCCAATTCTGCTAAGACCTTGAGAATAAGAAACTATGGAGATAAAGAATTCAGCTATTGAGATTATCAGAAAGCTTGGATCAATTTTTTTTATATTCAAAATCTAGAATACAGACATTCATAGTTCATAAATTTAAATATCGAGAAATTCTGCCTATCTGGTTCTACTATCATTGGTGGCTCAAATTTGGAATAATTCTAGACATACTTTCTGAAGATATGAAATCTGAAGTTCTCAAAAGATATCACAGTATTGAGGACATCAACCTAATGAGATCTGTACTGAAATAGGTCATCCTTGGATATTAAAGTAGGAATTCAACATAAAAGCTGATCAATTTCCAATATTCTTGAGCAGAAAGATATATATCAAAAGATGGATTTTATTGATGAAGACCAATAATTCAAGGATTTACATTAGAAGAGCTTTAAGTGGAACTTCAAATTTTATCTAATTCAATTATTAATAGATTCATCTAGACTACATACAGAAACTACTGAAGAAACTTTTGAAAGAGCTCCATCTCCCTACAAGAAGATCTATGGAAAATAATTTGGAAAAAACTATGAATTACAAAGATCAAAAGCCTCTATTTCCAGAGCACCATCCAGAAATCAAAGCATAAAAGAAAAATAGAAGAAGTTTATATGATCGTCGATGACTTCGCCACCTATCATCCAGAGACAAGAACTAGAATGTTCTTTTGAAAAAATATATATATATTTTTTTCTTACTAACCCTTCTACCAAAATTTTGGTAGAAAAAATTTTCTGTAGGTATAATTCAGTGGCTCTTCTAGCCACTTCTACAATCAGACGACTACCACTATTCTCTAAAGGCAACATCAACTACTATTGAAGCCAGTTTAATTCCTAGAGACAGTTCATCCTCAAAAGTCGATCTACACTAGGATCTAAAGATAACAAGTAAGCTACAAAAAGATTCCTGATATAATCACTGTTAATCTATAGGAAGATTCTTGATACTGTACAAAAATGATATAAATAACATATAAATAACCTAAACTAAGGCACAAACTAATGAAAGGCTAAAGCAAATTGGAAGACTAAGATAACCTAAGGCGCAAGCTAGGCTAATATGAGAAACTACAAACTAAAACATAAACTAAAACTAGAAAACAAAAGCTAATAAGAACACAGGCTGAAAGAGTTATAAACTATTCTTCAAAAAATTAAATAATCAAAACTAAAATTATTCAGTATAAAGTAGATAAACTAAACTGAAAGTTATAAAGGATTAAAACTATAAGTAAACTAATAAAGCAAATAAACATAAATGCAGTAAATAAACTATACTATAGAGAAAACTACTAATCTTCTGATTAAACTACTGATAAAAACAAACTGTAAACTATAAATTATAACCAAAAAGATAAATTAACTACATAATAAGTAAGGCTAATAGAAGGAACAAACTGATTGCTAACTAACTGCAGTAAATAAGACTAACAGGATGAACTAGAAGAATTAACTGCAAACTAACTGCTACAGTAAGAACAAATCAAAATGAAAAGAAAGAACTATAAACCAAAATGAAAAAGAAAGAAATAAAATTTAAACAAAGACAATTAAATATAAGTGCAGTAAACAAAGTGAAACAGAACTAAGTAGAGTGGACAGAACTTAAGTAAGTACAAGGATAAGAATAAAAAAATATAAATATAATAAAGCTGAAATAAAGCTACTTAAAGAAATAAAGGTACAGTACTTAAACAACGAAACAAAGAAATAAACAAAAGCTTAAAGTAAATAGAGTACTTTAACTAATTAAATAGTATATAATCACTCGATTGTTTACTTCACGATTACACGATAGACTGTACTATGATTTTAGTACAACCTTATAACATGTTACCGATGGTATTTGGGTTGTTTATCCTGATTAATCT